>JAFMSR010000018.1:19116560-19139797 GCA_022818135.1 Saxidomus purpurata | reverse complement strand
GTATTATGACATTTTTCCGACAGGAGATGCCTTGTTCTTCCATTGTAACTTACTTCACTGCAGTGCTGCAAATACGAGTGATAAAAGACGGTGGGCGTTTCTTACTGCATACAACCGGGCCGACAATAATCCAATCAAAGACCATCACCATCCAAAATACACACCTTTGAAAAAAGTAAATAATAAATAATACGCAGCAAATTAAGGGTAATTTGTTATTTCCAGACAAGTGTGTTGCTGGCAGATAAAATGTACGCTAACCTTCACATTAAAATATATAATTACTGTAGATTGAATTTTACAATAAACATTACAGCTATGCAAATATGTAATGACACAATTCTTAGCTACACAGTTGAGATGAATGCATTGAGATCAGCCGTTTAAAGAGATGCACAATTTCGTATCTAGGCATTAAAGTGGAACATGCAGCTAGATCTACTGAACAAAAATTAACCACAGCATTCGCAGTGAGTACGCGTGTGCTGAAACTGTAACCTTCACTTCGAACTGAAAAAGGCTTCTAAACTTATTTTGAGAAAACCCCTCGTAAGACAATGTCCAATTTTCACATAAGATCTCTAAGTCTATTGAGAAAACTAGTGAGACAATGTCCGATGTTCACATAAGATATCCGAGTCTATTGAGAAAACCCCTGTTCAGACAATGTCCGGTGTACACATTAGATCATCGAGTTTCATTACACATGTCTATTGCTAAATTACAGACAATCAGTAGTCCTAATTCCTTATATAAGTCACAAGTTCACGTGTATTGATGTTTTGATAATGTAAATGAGGAGTTTATATCAGGTTGGTTTGTTCCAGGTACCTAATTCGGCGATACTGGATTGCCAAGATTTTACAACTATGGATGGAAAATGGTTCATAGATCCAGAAGTTGAGAAACGACCTGGACGCAAACTGACAGGCTCATAAATACAGATAGCACGAATGCTTGTTTTTGTTTTTGACTTCCATTCTGGAATATATTATTTCAAGTTCATGCAAAACTGAAGACTGTAACCTTTTGTTGCACTTTTAATCTGTCATGTATATTTAGCCCACCTTGCACAAAGTGCCAGGGTGAGCTTTTATATAGGATTACCAACCGTCCGTCGTACGTCGTTCGTCAACCATTTCATTCAAACGGGGGGAGAGGGTAAGAAGGTCACGTGATTTTACGTAGACTTATAAAGGAAACGTTAAAAAAATATTATTGTCGAAAGCCACAAGGCCCAAAGCTTAGATATTTGGAATGTATAATTGTTTAGTTGACCTCTACGAATCATGTTCAAATCATGACGCCCAGGTCAAAATTGACCCTTCCTGTGATGCGATTGTCGACCTTGTATTATAGCCAAGGGTAGTCTGGTGAGCGATATAGGGCCATATTGGCCCTCTTGTTGACGATTGTAGTTTGTCATTAGCTTGTGTCTGAATTTAGATATTCAGTTAACTGTTTTATGTACCAGGATATCATTAAAAATATTTATTTATAAATACATTTTGTATGTCGGTTTATAATATTTTCATCTCATCTTGCTTCTTTCAAAGGGACTTCATTGCTTACACGGTTATTTAATGCACACGCAACATAAATTAATTTGAAATGTCCGCTGATGACTCGATATCCGAAACAGCAGTAATCGCGGCGTTGTTTTGCCTAATTATTAGAAATGTTTAAATGAAGTAACAAGCACATTCCCCGTTATGTTTATTTTACATACATTTAACTTACTTTTAACGTTTTGAGATAATAACCTGCTCGTAGTACGGAATGTCATTTTAAATACCTTCAATTATAAATTCTACTACTGCTAAACCACGGTGTTAAATCCGGCAGCTAGCCATATAGTTATTAGTCCACTACCGGTCACACGACCGGTCCGGAAACTATGGGTTTGCGTTGTTCCCCGTCCGTCTGTCCGCAATTTCATTTCCGGTCTGTATCTTCCTCATGCATATCTACCAATTTTGATAGAAATTCACATAATGGTTACCGTGCCATGCATAACAATCAGTCACCTATTCTTTTGATATAACTTGTCACTATTAATACTCATTCCCCAAGAGTATGCAATGCACAACAACCAGCAACCTTCTCCCAAGGTCATGTCACACTTAGCGCTAAAAGACTACTGCATGCAATTTCGTTTCCGGCCTGTATCGTCGGATTTTGATATAACTTTTCACAATTGTTACCCATATGATGAGGAGATGTCATGCGCAACACCCAGTCAGCTACTCCCTAGGTCAATGTCGAATATTCCCGAAAATCAGGATCAATTTTGGTCGACAAAGATGACAAGAAAACAATAAATAAATATTTTTTTTATAGAAATGATATATATTTATCATCCGTGACCTGCTTTAAATTCAGGAACAGAAGATGGGTGTTGTGTTAGGGAGGGATATTGAATTTAATCTATACATTATTACACTTATTATTGGGAACAAAACTCTAGCCAATCTGACAAAAAATTTGCCTTCACGTTGTATCTTCCCAGCCTGAACAATTATTCAAATGATATTGCCAGTAATATTTTAAGTTCCAGACTTGTTTGCCGAACAGGGCGGAACACTTCATGTGTTTAGCAAGTATATTGGTAAATTTCCAATTTCTGTTGAAAAATCAGTCAGTGAAGCTAAAATGACTCTCACAGAGGTTGAAACAAGTAGAGCTATGGGCTCACAGGTTTGCAATGAAATAAAAGCAAAGCAGCGGGATATTGACAAAACTTTGAAATCTGAGCGCGACCGCATGAAAAATCTGCAATCTGAGTACGACAAACTAATAACATGTCAGTGAAGAGGTAATAGACCTACAAGCTCGATCAATGAGAGACAACCTATTGTTGTTGTTTTTTTGGTTTGGTAAAAAGCATTCTGTCGATGATCGGCGTTCTGAAAACTGTACACAGAGAAACTTGGATTTCTGCAAAGACGATCTAAAAATAAGCGATGCATGTGACACTATAAAAATTGAACGTGCACGCAGGGTCGGAGAGTATGACAACACGAAAACTAGGCCAATAGTAGTGAAATTTAGTCATTATCCTGATATATTGAAAATTAAGCAAACGGTGTTCAATGATTTGCCCGAGGGCACCGACTTTCGTGTGCGTGATCAGTTCCCTAAAGCGATCCAAGACAGACGAAAATTACTGATCCCTACCATGACCAAGGCTCGGGAAGAATAAGAAATAACAAGTAAGAAATAACAAGTAAGAAATAACAAATAAGAAATAATAATAATCATGCATGAATGATAAACTAATAACTACGGAAGCTCTAGGAGGACATTTATTACTTATTAGTTATAACTTTTAATTTAGTACTTGTTATTTATAACTTATTATTTATTAGTTAAAAATGGATAATGTGTATTTTTGGCGGGAGTCGAGGCAACCATGAGCGACGATGATGTCGATGAGCAGCCAGTCAAGGTTTGTATGCATATTTTTTTGTCACTTTTAAATGCATTTTATACACAATGGTAAGTGTTGATGCTGACACGGTTTCGGATTCAGTTAAACTGGTATATTACGCTTTAAATCGAATGTTTTTACCTAAATTTCTGAATTTGCACGTGATATTCGGTCTAAGAGATGAAACCTGACAAACAGGTTTAACAGCAATACGTTTTTTGAAATCGAAATAAAAAAAACTTGTGACGGGATTCGAACCTGTATCGTTCGTGCAGAAACAAGGATGGCCAAACCTTTTCCACGAACTACATCTATACTGACTGAATGGCCGTATCAAAACATAACTGTTATCGAATTAGATGTGTCGCTTTATTAAAGATTGTTAAACAAATGTTTACGTCACTGTATAAATTCAGCGGTAGGACAGTAGCAATACTGGTAGTGGACTATTGGACTGTAAACATACGTCAGTCACATGTTGTTTCAGCAGTTGCCCTCATAGTCAGGTGAGCAATCTGACGCCATTATGGACCTTTTGTTTCAGAACTTGTTAATCAAACTCTTTTTTTCTGGATGATAACCTGTACTTACATTTGAGTGACCCATAGCAGTCATAGCCCTCCTGTCTAATATGAGATTTCAAATGAATAAGGATTAAGAGTATGTTGGAAAGTTTATTACTTAAATAACATATATCCCCTTTTTGTATCTCCCTTTCAAAGAAAAGGCAATACAGAGGGATCACTTTTTCTGTCCGTTGGTAAGTCCATCTAGAACACTTAACGTTTGCTATACCGTTGCCATTACTTAAAAACACCCCCTACATGTAGGAGATTGTATTCTCAAAACAGAAATAATAACAATGTAAAGGACATACAGTATGCTTTGCAAGTAACATAACTGTGGCAACAAATTTTATTGAGTAATCTTACCTTTATGAACTTCTGTAATAGGTTCAACCCTTTTCGGCATGTTGAAATTTTGTCAATTTCTACAAATGCCTTTGACATGATCACATACTTACTTTCAAATATATATGAAAGTCATGTGCCTTGGAAGTAACATAACTGTGGCAAACAACTGAAGAGTTATCCCCCCCCCCCCCCCGAGAAAAAATGCAATATTTAACCTTGTTTTCATTCTGAAAGCTTTAACTGTTTTTCAAGTGTAACCAAACTTTGATATAATGTGTATTGGTACAATTTTTTGATCTGGTTCATTTATCAGCTGAATGTGATCAGAATTTGAGCTAGCCTGTCTGATTTACCTTGTTTACACTCAGTGGGCCTCAATTATTGATCAATTGGAAAATAATTAATAATGTGTATTGGTACAATCTCCTGCTCAAATGTGATTGTGGGCTGAATGTGATCAAAACTTGAGCCACGTCATGGGAAATTCTGCCTGATCTTACTTTGTTTACTGTCTATATGACTCAACTATTGATCAATTGTAACCAAATTAATGTATTGATCAATTGATCAAGTTTAATTATTGGCTGAATGTGACCAAAACTTGAGCCGCATCACAGGAAAAACTGCCTAATTTTACCGTGTTTACTCTGAAGGCCTCATTTCTTGATCAATTGTGACCAAACTTATACAACGCTATGTGTATTGCTATGGCCAAGTTCAATTATGGGCTTAATTGGACCAAAATTTAGCCACGTTATGGGAAAATCTGCTCGATTTTATCTTGTTTACACTCTGTATACCTCATTTATGGAAAAGCATCTTGCCGGGGGAATAAGTGTCAATTAAATTGTTTAGCTGATCTTTTTGGCGGCCCTATACACAACACAAAAATAAAAATTGTACTATTATGGATAGCTGTAATAAGAGGATAATGTAAGTTAAAAAATCTTTTCAACAGTGTCAGATCAAATTGAAAGTAATTATTCATAAATAACCAATTTTAAGTAATAAGTATTAAGTTATAAGTTTTAAGTTATAAATATTAAGTAATAAATTTTAAGTAATAAGTTATAAATAATAAGTTATAAATATTAAGTAATAAAATTTAAATAATAAGTTATAAATAATAAGTTATAAATATTAAGTAATAAGTATTAAGTAATAGATATTAAGTAAAATGCCATAAATTGTATAAGTAATAAGCAATAACTTGCAAAGCCAAAACAGGCAAGACACATATTGATTGCATAGTGGGTTATTGTCTGAATAGTCCAATTTGTATTTGTGGTACTTAGAATAAGCAGACTATTGAACTGTTTAATTGCAAACTGTTTTGCTATTTATTTATAGGGCAGTGTACCGTATTACTCTAGAAGACGCCGCGGCAGGAGTAAACGGGCTGAATACAAAGGATATGTTGGATGGCAACATTACAGTAGAAATGCATTCCGGGGTGTAACTACTGCCAAGGGTGGCGGAACAAGAACTATACCATGCAAAGCTGGTGAAGATATAACAGTTATTGAAATTATTGAGCAGGCCAAGAAATGTTTCTTTAAAGATTGGAGCAGTTATTTTGGAAAGTTAGAGAGTATGACAGTGTGTCTCATTAATCCATCAGGTGAAGAAGTGTCACAATTCACATATACAAATGACAATCCGTGTTCATACAATGATTATTTGAAACATAAGGAATGTATCCCTCTCAGTGCCACCTGTATCTGCGAACAAAATCTCAAAGTGTAAATGAGTCAGAATTGTCACTTAACAGTACAAAAGTATTGCATGTGAATGACAGCGGATTGCGATACAGTTGAATTGTTTGAGACAAATAAAAGAAAAACGTTTTCAGTTAATGAACAAAATAGTGGAATACTTGATATTATATATGGCAAAGTCAAACAGTCATTATATTCAAGTACATCCAGTGTCATATACTGCAGATCATATGAAACATGCATTTCTATGGCTGGCAACAATGAAATACGTGATGGTTACAATGTTTTTGAAGACGGGCTTACAGCGAGAGGGTTGTGGAAAAATGATTAAACTTACTCAGAACAGTCCAGTCAAACCAGTAGAGCGATACTGGCCCTTTTGGGCCTCTTGTTTCAAAAAGCATCTTCTAGATAATATTGTTAACATTCTAACACATTTATCACTGAAAAACTCTTAGATTACCCAGATCTGATGCCGCTATTTGTTGCTAGCAGTGTGTTCAATTATTTGTTGTTGTTCTTTTAGTAAATGCTTGACAATTTACTGACTTTGTTTTTTCTACATTTAAGATTTGAAGCACGTTTGCTTTGTTCTTTAAGCCTTTGAGATATCCCCCACTACTTTGAAGTTTTATACAGAGTATATGTCAGTTTCAGCGAACACAACTTTAACTGAAACAACAGAAATAGCGCCCAAAGTTATATCTTAGGAATATGACCCTATTTATTTTGATGTTTTACATAGACTTATATAATGAAAATTTTGGAAATCTTGTCAAGAAGCAAACTGGTTACGGTCCTACTTTCGGACACTTTTAGCACATATTTTCCTATAACTCACAAACTAGTTACCAGATCTTTATGAAATGTCACCTCAACCAACCGGTTTCTCGTGCTACTGAAGAAATATTTTGGTTACTTCCAAAAGCAGATTTAGCTAACAAACGATCCACAACAATAACAAATTCAAGCGTTTTAAAACAGTGTCCGAAATGAAGGTTCTCCGAATTAACGGACCGTAACCTGTAAGTTTAGATATTGGGTGTGTAGCATTGTGCAGTGGAGTTGTACCAAGCTGACCCCATTTATTGGGTCACTTGACACATTGAGCTACTTTCTTGTCTTTAAAGCTAGAGAAATGAAATTAAAACTCTTTGTATAGTTTTGTATATAGATTTCAACTTTGGCATTGATATACCGAACAACTTCCCAGTTTTTAAAGCTGTAACAATGTGCACAGTTTTGAATGCAGGATTGATCTTTGACATTGACCTTCACATACTAAGTGATAGCTTATGAAATAACATCCGTTCCAGCGGTGTTAGTCGTTTAATAAACAATGATTTGGAGTAGTGATACGCCAGGGAATAAGCCACCGAAGGCCGAAGGCCTTGGTGGGGGGAAACCCTAAAAAGCTTATAACTGCGTATCAGTACGACAAATGAAAATGAATATTAGACGATGAACAACGCTGAAAAAGTATATTTATGTTCGATTCTCAGATGGGCAGATATTACAAAAAGGTGAATAAATGCAAGATGTTCTTTACTTTTCTACGCGAACGCTCATTTAACGTCATGCGGCGTTTCAATATGACGGCATGTTTACAGCAGGCAAGTATCGGTTCCCGCGTTGTTTATGGTTTAATATAACATTAAAAATTCTACTCTTTTGTTTGTTACAAGTATATAGAGACAAAATCGTGAGTCATGTTAGAATATAGTTTAACATATATCTATGTAAGTGTAAAATTTTATAAATCTTTTTCAAAGTTACTATAAGGCCTAGAGATAAAGGAATAATTTAAGGGTAGCTGCTAAGATTACCCCTTTGGGGTCAGATTACACTAGCCAGTTTAGCGTTACTCCTGGACCTCTTAGTTGTTGTTTCGTTTACAAAATTCACAAAAATGAAAAGGGAAAACTCCCCTTACATCTAAAGTTCGCCTGAGCACAAAATCTAGATGGACTTGAAACATTGGTCATCTAGGGTCATACTTTAGGTCACCAGGTCAAATCATAGATAAACTTATGTATGTAATTGTGTTGCATTTTTATTGAATCTTCACAAAACTTAGAATGACTGTCTTGATGACATGTGGGTCACTTTCAAATATTAGCGTTATCTGACATCAAACACTAGGTCACCAAGTCAAATCATAGAAAAACCTTGTGAATGCAACATGACATGATTAAACTGAAGTTACTTATTCTTATGGATTTAAAATAGCCAGTAAGAGAAACAAAGTCCCCATCCACAGTCACTAATATCTCCATCGTCGTCTGCGATCATAAAGCGTCTAGAATAGAGAATTGGGGGAGAACTCGTGCTTTTTAAGCTACATGTAACTAGAGACGATACTTACAGCGATAAACTACAGATTATGAGAGTAAAATGATATTTAATTCAAAATTGAGACGGGAGAAATACGAATAAGAAGACTTCATACTTCGGAAACAAACCATTGTTTTGTTAGTCTTAAATACATATCATGTTTTCTAAGGCACACTCTATATTATCTCACAAAGCATGTTCATAAAGCTATCAATTCTTCGTATAACGTGTGCATTACGTGGAACCTCAAGGTATGGCTTAAGCAGTGAGCCAGTTCAATAAACTCTACACAATATCTTTGTTTTGGAGCAGCATACATTTCCTGGCACAGTTTTAAATTTCCAGCATCAACTTTTCCACCAAGGTCGTGTCCACAATACAGTTCTGGAACGTAATACAAAACTTCAGGTTTTACCATATGGAAGCTCTTGTTAAACTTCTGTTTACGTATATTGTGTAGATTCCAGTGCTGTGCAATGCGATCCAATTCTGCATGTAAAATATCCAATAGACAAAATCTTACACATTCTATATGGATATGATTGATTTTGTTGAATCTACAACAATCGCGTAAATGTTTCAATTTATTTATCTGCCAGTGGACACCTTGACGTCTACGGCTTCAATTTTTTTATTCGCAGTGCTCTTCCCGTACATAAAACTTTTGATTCCCGCCATTGCTCATTCGGCGGCTATATCCGTCTATTGCTCCGTTAATGCATATACCAAATGGTTTCAGTTTGTCATATCCATCAACATCTAAACGAAGTTAGGACCACGTGCATAGTAAATTCTTCTACTCAGCCTATGAGCTTTACGTAAATACACACCATCTGCATTAGTTTCTTTCATCAACCTCATAACGTCATTTCTTTTTACTTTAATTTTATAATCGTGTATCAAACGCCACCACATATTTCTGTAGCTTATACATTGTCCACTGAGCTCAATTTCTTTCCATATTAAGTCTACTACATCTTGTAGTGGTTTATTCACATCTTATCGACGAAGCAGGTTGTTTGCCTTTAAAATGCGCTTCGATTGTCGAATACTTATGTCTATGTTCTGTCGACTACATAAAAGCAGCACAATTTCAAAGTACTTAAATCCAGCATAAAAGTACTCTTTGATCGGCTGAAATCTCGATTGTGCACCGTGACTTTCCAGTGGCAAGTAAGATTGTACAGCAGCTCCAGAAGTCTTTATTTGCAGCATCAAAATAACCAACGAAGACAAAAAAACTACCCTCATTAACATTGTTATCTGCAAATAAAGAAGAATCAGTTTAAAT
This sequence comes from Saxidomus purpurata, assembly GCA_022818135.1. Classification (NCBI taxonomy): domain Eukaryota; kingdom Metazoa; phylum Mollusca; class Bivalvia; order Venerida; family Veneridae; genus Saxidomus; species Saxidomus purpurata. The sequence goes on along the minus strand of JAFMSR010000018.1, from coordinate 19,130,110 downwards.
ATTACTCTTTCTGTCCTTATTTACCACTTTATAAGATTATAAACCATAGCCTCCGCCCCCTTTATTTTACCTCCATTCCAGATTCTAGACAATAACAGTCTCCGACCAATTCAAATACGAAAACTATATACTTGAATCATTGATTCTGGACCGTGAACCATAAATGCCCCTTTTCAATGCCTTTACAGTAAAATGCAGAAAATGGCAGACTATTCAGCTCTTATATGAAAGATCCTACTCAAAGCTTCATATGTCTTTTTTAAGCATTCAACTTCGACAAATTTAAATATCAATAAGTATGATAATGTGTATTTTGTGTAGAATATGGTCCTTTAAAATGCGAATATGACATTTCTTTTAATGATGCTAGAGTTTCTATTGTAATTAATCAATCCACTATACAGTGAATGAATAATTCTTACCTCGTAATAAAAACAGCCTCTGCACAACAAGAGTTCCCGCCATTATGAGTACGTGTCGATAAGTTATAAATAATAAGTTATAAATTACAAGTAATAAGTTATAAATAATAAGTTATAAATTACAAGTAATAAGTTATAAATAATAAGTTATAAATTACAAGTAATAATTAATCACTAATAATTAATAAATAATAAATGTCCCTCCAGGGCTTCCGTAAGATCTAATTTAGATATGTAAAAATGTTTACTTCTTTATACAGGTATCTATTTTCTGCTGAATATGTATATTGTACATACTGAGAATTTGAAAATAAAAATTGCAAAATGGTGAAATTAATGTAATGTAATTAGATAAGATGGCAAGGATGGTATGTTAAAGTGATTAAGGAAATGCAACAGTTATACCGGATACTTGTTGAGGTAAGTACTTTTTTTAAAATCAAAATATAGCGCATTTATTACAAACGAATTTAATTAAACAGCTTGTAGATCCGTATATAACGACTTTGGATACAACGACTTCGTATATAACGACTCTGGATATAGCGAAACTGTGGACGATTTCATATTTTATGTGATAGAGTTATATATATTACCCGCCTAGATTTTTAATATTACCCGAGCAGTTAGGCGAGGTTGATATTATGTCTAATTTAATTGTACCGCGCTTCATTATTGTTAATCCCAATCTATTAACGACCTTGAAATAGAGAGCTCTCAACCAAAACAATTGAAACGCGGTACAATTCACTTGACTTCCGGTAAATGTGATGCGGGGTTGTGTTTTCCATCAAGTGTTTTTCATCATGAATTAAACGTTTTTCATAAGCTGTTAAAGGCTAAAAACTTTACTAGTGACATGCGAAACTTTTTTGTGTGCAGTGGCGATATGATATGTTGGATTTAATGTGATTAATGAAGTTTATGTGAGCAATTTGGATATTTTGTCTGATGAATGGACTGTATGTACACATTCTCGTGATTCCCGTGGAAGTCTTGCTCAGAGTTTTACTGTTCAGTACACGTATACTACCTGTCAACTGTCAACTGTGACTATGTGCTATACATTAAACTTTAATGCTTCTATTACTTGTATCAACGTATTATGACTAGTGAAAACACGACACCAGTTTCATCTTCAAAAAACGTAATTTGTCTTCGCCAGTTGACCTTCTTGAAAATAAAAAAAATAAATTTAATATTTCTCTGTCGGACTTAGATGAAAGTCAGGACTTTGATTCTCATATAGATATGACGTCACCTCCATCTGTGGTTCACCTTGACGAATCTTCAGTTAGGGCCATAACAATAACTTTACAAGTATCTATGCAAGATGAGATGAAAGCTATGATTCATAGTACTGTTAAGTCAATTGTGCAAGGGGTCACCGACAAACTTAAGAACCAAGTGACTGATCTTGAGCTAGAAAATGAGTCACTTAAAACGGAGGTCGCTGATCTCCGCGGGCAGACTGTTGATCTAAACCTAAAGGCTGATGCAGCTGAACAGTACAGTCGTCGTGACAGTATATACGCATATCTGACGTACCGGAGGTTTCGGGTGATGAGATCGATGACACGGATACGTACGTCTTGAACATGGCAACGGCTGTTGGACTTTCTTTAGACATTTCTGACTTAGCTGTCTCCCATCGTGTTGGTAAACCGAAAAACTTCAAAGCCAGGGATGTCCTCGTTGAATTTACTTCTCGTAGATCACGTGACGCAAGGTTTTAGAAACGCGTACATCTTAAGAAGAATGGTTATGATGGGGTATTCATTAATGAGGACTTGACCCGTCATAGATCTGAATTGTTGTTTTCCGCTCGAAATATGGTTAAAAGTCGCAACATTCTTGGTGCTTGGTCCATGAATGGCATCGTCTTTATCAAAGCAGTAAAGGGCATCAAGACGAGCGTACATCGTATTTTAAGCCAAAGTGATCTGGCTCCGTTCTATCACTACTCAGTACCTGCAGATGATGAAAAGATGGTTGAAGTGTCTGCTAAAATTGACTGACTGTGTTCTGTACACTTCAATTGATATCTTGGAACAATACGGGATTTTATGTGTAATAGATATTTACACGTAATCGAGCTTCAACTCTTCGTATTTAATCAATGATATTTTCATTCATTGTCTTAGTTACTGCATCTTCACACTTTCACTTTATGTGTTATTTAACACCTTTTTGTGTTATTTAATACCCTACATTAGTTATGATAAACATTGTAATACTTTCTGCTAATACAATTACTTAGTACTTGTAAGTACAGGTGTTCTAATTTCCAATTATACTACTACATGTATATGTATATAATCGGTTACATTTACGCCAATCACACTTTTTACGGGCTAAGATGCTATTTTGTTATTTTATTTATAAACGTGTTATGTCCTAAAATGTAGACATTTAGGATGTAATTTGCAAGGTCCATGATATTTGATTATCATAATTGTGTGTTTTTTAATGTAAATTTATTATTTTCATTAACATCTTGATGTGTCCCAGAATTTGACCTCAGTGACTCAAAACTTTTTATGACTATATTTTATGTTGTGTATCTAACATAAAACGATAAGTTAATCTACTTGAAATTGAATTTTTCGAATATGTATCCATATTTTATTATCATAATTGTGTCTTTGTAAAGGTAAATTTATTATTTTCATTAACACCCTGCTGTGACCCAGAATTTGACCTCGGTGACTCAAAAACTCTTATGACTATAGTTTATGTGTAACTATAATTGTAACGGATTATGAACACTATATAATGTAGTTTTCTCTCCACCCGGAACACTTAATGAAATTATCCACTTTACTCTCAATCAACTCGTTTGCAATGGTTCCTACTTGTTCTAGATAATTTAACTGAGTCTGGCATCCCTTATGGAGCTCTTGCCTTATTATGTCATATAATTTGATCATCAAGTTAAATTTGTCTTAAACTTCAAACAATGCACTTATTAACGTCCAGCTTTCAAACCGAGTCTATAGACTGAGAATATTTCTATCTTGTGAATTATATAGTTAGCCTCCAGCTTTGTACCCATACGTGATGTTTCTATTTCATTTTTTTGTACTCTATTATTTACATCTCTCCTATTACACTCTCTTTTACGTCTCTCGCTGCTTTAATGATTGTGCTGAACCTACATACAACGCTTCTTGTATACTTGACATGACGGATATGCATTTGTTTCTGTTATTTCTTCTTTCAATAACATGAGATCATACAAGTTTAAACCTTCCGTCATGTCTATATACAGATGCAGAGGGTTCTTACCTTTGTTTACAAACATTGTATTCTTAACATATCTGAACACCAACATAATTCACCTTGCCTGTATGCATATATCTGTTCTACAAAACGCCAATGTAACTTTGTCCGTGAAACGTCCTTACAGGAAAGTCCTTTCAAGCATACGATACAATCAAAACAAATTTTTCACATATCAATTACTTTTGTGGCTTACACTCATAGTCTTATGTCTATGGTTTAGCATTATCTTACTCAGGGCAGGTGACATACATGCAAATCCAGGACCCCTGTCATACACCTCATCATCTGATGTTTCACTTAACTCAAATACAATTACAAGTGACATTTCTCAATACTTCTCCTTTGTGCATTTAAATGTCCAGAGCATTCAGCACAAACTGGACATACTTTACACTGAGCTAAACGATCACGACATACTGGCTTTCACAGAAACATGGCTAAACAATAAAATTGCGACAAATGACATCAAGCTTAATTCATATCATGTTCCCGAAAGGCGTGACCGAATTGGTGACACCCATGGAGGGGTTCTAGTTTATATCAAAGACAGTATTTATTACAGACGTCGAACTGATCTTGAGCTGCCTCATCTTGAATGTATTTGACTAGATGTGGAAGCCTGTAGTAACAAGCGTATATTATTTGGTTGTTTCTATCGTCCACCCAATTCTGATACCATATATCATTCTCACATTGAAGACTCTGTCGGGCTAGCTGTCGATTCTGGTATATCGGACATTGTCGTCACTGGTGACTTCAGCTACAACGCTCTCAATGACTTGACCCTGCGCAAGATTAATTATATAACTCAACAATTTTCTTTGGAGCAGATTGTACACGAACCTATTCATTATACAGAATACTCCCATTCCCTTCTTGATTTGATTTTTGTTTCAAACTGTGACTGGGTCCTCCACTCAGGAGTTAGTGATCACTTTCTAGAACAAGACTTGAGGTATCATTGCCCTGTATTTGGAGTGCTGAAATTCTTGAAACTTAAGCGTAAATGTATTGAGCGTCGTATATGGAGATATGACCATGGTGACTATGCAAAACTTCGTTCTGATCATGCTTGCTTTAATTGGAACTCTTGCTTCGACGACAACATAAACACATACACATCAAACATTATAAGGAAAATACTCGACATAGCAAAACAAAATATTTCAAATCATATTATCAAAATAAGACCAAACGAACCTCCCTGGATCACAAATGAAATACGAAAAATGATACGAAAAAGGAAATGAATGTACAAGAAGGCTAAGATCACAAAATCACCACATCATTGGCAATCATTTAGACAATTCAGAAACAAAATTGTTCTTACAATTCGAACTACTAAACAGACTATTTCAATCAACTTTCACAGAAACCCAAAGAAGGTTCACACTCGTCCAAAGAGTGGTGGAAATTACTTAAATCATTCATATCTTCCAATACAAATAGCACGATACCGCCCTTACACGACCAAGATACTAACATAATTGCTTCTTCTGATCTGGACAAAGCAAATCTCCTAAATCGGTACTTTCAACAGCAAACATACCTTCACGACGAAGGAAAAGACATACCACTTCTTCAACATCCTGAGCCAGATAAGTGTCTTAGTACCATAACAATACTTCCCGTTGAGGTGTGCCACGTTCTTAAATCACTAAACGTCAACAAGGCCTCTGGTCAAGATGGTCTTAGTTACAGAATTCCCCGAGAAGCTGCCGCTGAACTTTCTAATCCACTCTGTGGTCTTTTTAATTACTCTCTTCATCTATGTCAATTACCTTCTTCATGGAAAGAAGCAAATGTTACAGCTGTCCATAAAAAGGAGACAATTCCGTACCTAATAATTATCGACCTATCCCCCTTCTTAACACAGCTGAAAAGGTGTTTGAAAGAATTATTTTCAAACGCGTGTTTAATCATTTGAGAGATCGTCAGTTTCTTACTCCTGTCCAGTCCGGGTTTGTTCCAGGTCATTCCACAGTTAATCAGCTTACCCATATCTATAATACTCTGTGTAAAGCACTTGACGATGGCCTCGAAGTTCGTGCTATATTTTTTGATGTAAGTAAGGCATTCGATAAAGTTTGGCACAAGGGTATGCTGGCAAAACTTCATTCGGCAGGAATAACAGGACCTTTATTTCTTTCGTTTTCTAACTATCTTTCTTGTAGGTGCCAGCGTGTTGTTCTTCCAGGGGCTGTTTCTCAATGGTGTGAAATCAAATCTGGTGTTCCTCAGGGGTCAATCTTGGGTCCTTTGTTGTTTCTCATTTTCATTAATGATATTGTTATTGATATCAGGTCTTCTATTAATCTCTTTGCTGACGATACAAGTTTGTATGTCGAAGTCCAAGATCCAAACATTGCTGCTAATCAACTCCAAGCTGACATTGATAAGATATCCTCTTGGGCTGCGAAGTGGTTAGTTACATTTAATCCATCTAAGTCTGAATCTCTTGTTGTTTCGAGGAAGCGCAACCGCCCTGTTCACCCAACCCTTTCTATGCTTGGCCAAAACATTCCAGAAGTCACAGTTCATAAACATCTCGGAGTAAACATTTCTGAAGATGCAAGCTGGCACATTCACATTGAATCTATAATTGAAAAGGCTTGGAAGAAGGTTCATATCCTACGAAGATTAAAATTCCTGTTAGATTGGAAATCATTGGATGTTATCTATATAACCTTCATCCGACCGGGTCTGGAATACGCTGATATTCTGTGGAGTAATATCACCAAATATGATTCTGACAAACTTGATAAAATCCAAATCGAGTGTGCTCGTATTGTTACCGGAGCAACAAGTTTTGTATCTTTAGACCGCCTTGCAATTGAAAGTAACTCGAAATCCCTTTCGGATAGAAGATACAATCACAGAATGACACACTTCTACAAAATGTACCATAACCTAGTACCTGACTATCTGTCTTCACTAATCCCACGCCAAAGAAATACTCGACATAACCTCAAAAACAAACATGATGTCCCTGGGATCAACTGTAGAACATCATTGTATCTTAAGTCGTTCATTCCAACTGCTATTCGTGAATGGAATTCTCTACCCCTTGAGACTAGACATGTTCAATCACTCCCTGCTTTCAAAATTCAACTGAATCAGAACAAAACTCGTTTGTCGTCTTACTTTTTTTCTGGCACGAGAAAACTCCCAAGTGCTGCATACACGTCTACGTACCAAATGTAGCTCACTCAACTACCACTTATATCCATGTAATATTTCTGCAACACCTCTGTGTACATGTGGTCAGGTTGAGTCAAATTACCACTTTTTCTTTGAATGCCAGCTTCTCCAAATGATCCGCAATACATTGTTTCGACAGCTTCGGGACTTCGAACTAAGTCTACCCCTACTTCTTTTTGGTGATTCAACCCTCTCAGACCAAGACAATACATTTATATTTCATCAGGTTCAATGCTTTATACATGATAGCAAAAGATTTACATAATTTATTACGTTTGCGTGAGACGTCTCTCTCTCTCTCTCTCTCTCTCTCTAACTCTCTCTCTCTCTAACTCTCTCTCTCTTCTCATCCTTCCTATTACTTTTGCATAACCTTAAATTTATATAAGTTCTTTTTTCATTCTAAATAGATTTATATATCATTGTATCACCGGAATTTACTTTCAAAATTGTACAGTTCTAGTACAAAGAAGTCTTGTCAGGGAGAAGAATTTTATAAGACATGTTGTCTTTCATTCTTATCCTTTTCCATTATGCAATATTTGTAATTGTTAAACTGTGTGTATCATGTGTATATATGGGAATAAAATATGTTTAAACTAACTCAATTACAGACCTCTCAAAAACAATTTTTGATATCATTAATTTATTTCTTGCGTGCTGTAAAACAATTATAGAGGTCTCCAATTCAAATGGAGACCTCTTCAATTGAATTATAGATGTCTCCAAATCAATGGATTTAAACCGCGCTACAAGCGAATTTTTGATGTCTATAATTGATTTATAGACCTCTCCAAATATTTTACAGAGCTCTCCAAATATTTAAAGACCTCTTCAAATAATTGAGTATATGTAGATTTGGCATGAATTCAAGATATCTAAAATTGAATTTCACCGCGCTCAAATTGATTTAGAGAGGTCTCTATTTGAATTCCAGACCTCTCTTATTTAATTTGTAGCGAGCTTTAAAACAATAAGAGAGGTCTTCAAATCAATTAGAGACCTCTTCAATTCAATTACAGAGCTCTTAAAAACTGAAATAAGCTGAAATACACCTCAATTTTTGATATCACTTATTAATTTGTAGAGGTCTTCAATTCATTTATTGCGCGCTTTAAATCAAATTTTGATATCATTAATTGAATTAGAGAGCTCTCAAAATATTTAAAGACCTCTTCAAATATATGAGTATATGTAGATTAGGTGTTCCATATTTGTGAGGTCGATGATGTCATTGTTTTTTGTTTTTGTTTGAAATTGAAATTGTTTGAAATTAATTATATTACTGCAACGCAACGCAATGCAGTGCAATGTAAAGTAATGCAATGTTTTTAAGGATGACTTTGAAAACAATCTTTAAATCTTGTTTTAATATGAATCTCTAAATATTATTTTAATGTGAATTTTAATCAGTGTTTTTCCCCAAAGATATTTTAACAGTAGATCTAGATCAAAATTCGATTGGATCTAATTTAAAATGATTTGATTCTTACTAAAAAAAACACCAAATTTCCAAGCTCAGCTTTTGTAAATGACATCTGTTGAAACAAATTCTCGTTTTCTTAAGAATGTGTATTTATCTTTATTACAGATATGATATCGTTAGTCAGATAGATGTGCTAGACATTTCTGTGAGTGAATCCTATTGACGTCCGTTATGCAGTTGCTCTCGGCGACAAATATAAAGACATTGGTATGGATAAGTGTACTGTTTTATTCGACATGTTACTGTAAGGGAAGATACAACGTTCTTTTTTTAGTGGTAGATGATATGCGGCCCCAGCTTGGTGCGTATTTCAGCAAGACATATCCTCCGTATAAAACAACGAAGATCCACACTCCTAATATGGATAATCTTGCATCTAGGAGTCTGTTGATCGAACGTTCCTACGTCCAATACGCCCTGTGTGGACCGAGTCGGTCATCGTTCCTTACCGGACGACGTCCAGACACAACAAGGACATATGGATGCTCATCGTACTTTAGGACAACAGGGGGTAATTTTACGACTATTCCACAGTATTTTAAAAACAATGGCTACAGATCAGTTGGAATGGGGAAAATATTTCATTTCAAAGGGAATCCAGGTGGGAACGATCCCATTTCTTGGTCAGAACCGTATTTTCACGGCGTCCCTAATTTTGAGGACCGGGGCAAAAGCTGGGAAGCCATTCCAGATAATAATCTTACCGACAAACCCTTACTCGATGAGCAGACTGCAGACCATGCAGTGAAAACTTTGCAGAAAGTAGCACCAGACGCCATCGCTGGGAAGCAACCATTCTTTATGGCTGTTGGGTTTCGTAGGCCACATTTGCCATTTGTCTTTCCGGAGTCATATCTACAGTATTACCCGTTTGTTACATTACCTGACAACCAATATGCCCCTGTTAACATGCCCAGTATATCGTGGTTTGATTGTAAACGCTTGCGGTCTTACAGTGATACAAAACAGTTTCATACAACTGGTAAGATAAATGCCACAACGTTTCCCCGAGAAAAAATAATTGACTTAAGAAGAGCATACCACAGCTGTGTCACGTGGGTCGACGCACAGATTGGACGCGTTTTATCCGAGTTACACCGGCTAAATTTGTCGAAAAACACGATTGTATCTTTAATTGGTGACCACGGTTACAGTCTTGGCGAAAATGGGCTATGGTGCAAGCAAACTAATTTTGAGCTTGCCACACATGCACCCATGATGATAAGCATTCCAGAAGTGACCAATCGTGTAATAAGAACAAAGCAACTAACTGAATTCGTGGATTTATTCCCAACATTAGTGGAAGCAGCTGGCTTAAAACCATTACCATTGTGTCCAACAGATTCTTCAGGCGTTAAAGAGTGTACAGAAGGTGTCAGTTTATTACCGTTAATAAAATCTCCAGGTAAACCCGTAAAAAATGCAGCATTTTCACAGTACTTTCGGGCAGAGTTTATGGGATACTCTATACGGACGGATATGTATAGATACACCGAGTGGATTCAGTTTCATAAGTCAAATAAGTCGGAGTCAAATAAACCGGTTACACAAAACTGGGCCAATCTGAAAGCAGTCGAATTGTACGACCACAAGATTGACCCGGAAGAAAACGTAAATCGTGTACGAGACCCTATGTACAAATCAGTTAAGAATGAATTAAGTACACGCCTTCATAGAGGCTGGAGAAAAGCCATGGTTCAGACAAGCAGTAATTTTTCGGAGAAGGTAGAGCACTTCAACGGTGCAAACAATGCAATTAGCGAATTCATTAGCAAATTGAACAGTAGAAAGTATGACGTGAATACCTCTATGATTGTTGTGATATTTCTTACGACATTAGTAATTATTGCAGCAGTAAGATACAGTCGTAATAGACCTTCTAAATGTTAAAGGATACGTATATATGGAACGTCATAACTGCCTTACTTGACGTTATAATTTGACATGCATTCGTAACAGCCTTACATGTGACGCTTTCACCTTGCTATGTGACACTTTTATTTATCCCCCCCCCCCCGCCGAAGGCGAAGGGGATATTAGAAATGGTCTCCGTCCGTCCGTCCGTTCGTGCGTCCGTCCCAATTTTGTCTGGAGCATAACTCCAAAAGTACTTGAGCGATTTTCTTCAAACTTCATACACTGACAGAGCACATTGGGAGGAAGTGCAGTGTGTAAGAACAATAACTCTACCTTGCCTACTTTTAGAGTTATTCCCCTTTATCAGATTTACTTGAAAAACTTTGTCCGAAGCATAGCTCCAAAAGTACTTGAGGGATTTTCTTCAAACGTAATACACTGACATAGCACATTGGTAGGTAGTGCAGTGTGCAAGAACAATAACTCTAACTTGCCTACTTTTAGTGTTATTCCTCTTTATCAGATTTACTTTAAAAGTTTTGTCCAGAGCATAACTCCAAAAGTACTTGAGGGATTTACTTCAAACTTAATACACTGACATAGAACATTGGTAGGTAGTGCAGTGTGCAAGAACAATAACTCTACCTTGTCTACTTTTAGAGTTATTCCCCTTTATCAGATTTACTTGTCCGAAGCACAACTCCAAAAGTACTTGAGGGATTTTCTTCAAACTAAATACACTGACATAGCACATTAGTAGAAAGTGCAGTGTGCAAGAACAATAACTTTACCTTGCCTACTTTTAGAGTTATTCCCCTTTATCAGATTTACTTTAAAGTTTTGTCCAGAGCATAACTCCAAAAGTACTTGAGGGATTTTCTTCAAACTTAATACACTGACATAGCACATTGGTAGGAAGTGCAGTGTGTAAGAACAATAACTCTACCTTGCCTACTTTTAGAGTTATTCCCCTTTATCAGATTAACTTGAAAAAAAAATGTCCGGAGCATAACTCCAAAAGAACTTGAGGGATTTTCTTCACACTTAATACACTGACATAGCACATTGGTAGGAAGTGCAGTGTGCAAGAACAATAACTCTACCTTGCCTACTTTTAGTCAAATAGAAAAATATCATACCTATACTGATAATGAACATTAATATAATTATTCTCTTCATTGCCTTATTCTTTTTCCACTTACTTGAAAACTGTACTCAGCATGACCATAACTATACGGCTTTTTAAGGATTTCCTCTCACCAAGTAAAATGTACGAAAGTACAACCTTCAGGTAACTTCTTCCCGGCGGGGGGATTAACCATGTGTAACATGGCTCTTGTTTATACATGTGACGATATTATCATTATATGTGACTGAAAAGTATATTTGTGTGTTGGAGTCAACATTATGTGTGGTAGTTTTACCCTGTTTGTTTGTAATTGTGCTTATGGGTCCACCATCCTCTAAAGAGGCTATAATCGGTACGACCCGTTTTTTTAAAAGTTTAGTTTTACCCTGATTTGTGACACTTCAATTTATATATGCGACGAAACTTTATATTACATGGGTTGGTTTTATCATTATAATGTGACAGAATAGTCACTTTGTGTGGTGGAGTAAACTTTATGTGTGTTAGTTTCATCCTGATCTGTGATTCCACTAATACATGTGACGGTTTCATCATTATATGTGACATTCCCTGTATTGGAATCAACATTACGTTTGGTAGTTTCGCCTTGCTATGTGACGCATTTATTCATACATGTGATCGTAGTCTGCTTACTTATTTATTCATATATGTGATGGTCTACTTACTTTGTAATACATGTGACGGTACTATCATTACATGTAATAGAAAAGTCATTCCGTGTGGTGGAATGAACATTACGTGTGGTGATTTTACCTTGATGTGTAACACTTTCATTTATATATGCGATAATACTTCTTATATGTGTGACGGTTTTATCATTAGATGTGACAGAATCGTTCTTCCATGTGACGGAGTTAACATTACGTGTCGTGGTTTCGCCAACTTATAAACGTTTTAAGAAACTACATTTGGGGTTTCGACATTTCATGTTGTCTTAACACTTCTACTGGTATCTACATTACCCGACTTTTTAAAGTTCTTCAATAAAATAACTTAAAAGAATTATACAATAACATGTACAATACTCATACTTACATTTCTCGTTTATTTTATACAAGCTCACCTTCCCGGAAGTTCCGCGGCACCCCACAACTTCCTTTCACGATATTTTGTGGTGGTGGCGAGAGTTAACCACCAGTGTACTATTTAAAGATAAAAATGGTAGATCTTTGTTGTTGTTTCAAAATTTTTACAGGCAGGCAGTTTACCTAACCATTGTTCCCGGGAGGGAATAGTACTAGATCCCTATCCTCCGTCAGAAACTGCCTACTTTCTCGCATAAAGAGACATGTTCGGTAGTAGGTCTCGGACCAATGACAGTTTATCCATTAAATGTTACAGTGATTTCAAGCTTCTGATTGTGCTGAACTCTTCAAGTTACTGACAGACTTTATTAGTGAAGTGTTCAGCACAACCAGAGGGTGACTGTGATTGAGAACTGTGTAGTTCTATAATACTTTTATGTTACCATAAGATCGGCTACATTTTCCATTTACAGCTAAACGGCTTTCATTATTTTCTAACATTGTTCAGAGATCTACTTTTGTTCAGAGATTATTTTGATCACGTTATTCCCCACCGTGATATAGATTGTCGAACAAGCTGCTGCAGTATACATTAACTACCCTCGTTGACTGTTTCCTTTACTTCTTACCAGTACTCGCGACTAAAGAAGGGATTGTTGAGGTCGCGGTCAAATGCCACTGTCAGGATTCGAACCCACGATCTCCGGGTTAGGAGTCCGAAGCTTTACCCCTGCACCACGGCGCCTCCTTAGCAACAAGGTACGTACTCTGCCCAGTCCATTGCAAACTGAAAGCGACTATTCGATTGACACGAAGAACCTGTATAACGCTAAAAGATGAAATAATAAAATGGCTACAGGTATGTTGAAGGAGAGTTCACAGTTACCGAAGTAATGAAGAAAGACTTCGATGAAGATGGTTACATTATAGTCAGGTTAAACATATAACAGTAAACTTTGTATATAATGACTCCGGATATAGCGAAATTCCGTATATAAAAAACAATTTTCTTGGTCTGATTTTGTTTTCTTTTTTGTTACATATAAAGATGCTATTCGAATATATAAATATTTCGGATGGACACCTGCACTTTACTGGTAGGCATTTACGACCAATGGTCTACG
>JAFMSR010000018.1:19099683-19116060 GCA_022818135.1 Saxidomus purpurata | reverse complement strand
AGTTGAATAATTAATGATACTATTTATTGTGTTGTAATGTCACTCGGGCAAAACAGAATTATTTTTCTCCCCAAAGTTACAGATGTAGGTGGTATCTACGTGAAGTAGCTGTAGCAATAGTCTGTCTGTAAAAAATTAAGTGAATGGTTTAAAGCTGCAGTTTACATATAGAAACATTGATGCAAGAAAAAATTGTAGTATAGGATTATTGAAAAATGATTTGTTGTTTCTGTTTTAAAGATTAATGTTCAGCATCCAGCTGCTAAGTCTTTTATTGAGGTGGCTAGAACACAGGATGAAGAGGTTGGAGATGGTACAACATCCGTTATTATCCTAGGTGAGTAACTGTGACATGATAAGATCCTTCCCTGTGTTTCCAAATTCTTCCATTGGAGGTCTGTCAGTAGAAAAATGTTGAACCATAAGTTGTGAATTTCTGTTGTCGATTTAAAATTTGTTACCACTCGGAAGTATAGTGATATTGAAGCCCTCATGATGATAAGTCGTTGGACAAAAAGTTGGAAAGCATGTTATCTCAGTCAATTAAATCAAGAAACCATTTATTTGAATGAAGACATGCTTATAGGTTATTGTTGAGACTATGTAGTTTGTTCATTTATTAGTATGTCTAAACTAAACAAACAAATCCACTGATGAGAATTGCTTATTTACAAAATTTTAGCAGTGTCATTCCTGGCTGTATTTGACTGCAGAGCGATCTATGAACTGTGAGATACAATGAAAAAATGGATTGATATGTTACCCTGAGTAGGACTGGCTTCAGAGTGATGGATGCTTAAACTATGTTACAGAGGATTCATTATAGAGTGAAGCTAGTGGAATCTAATTGTTGTGGAGCTGCAGTGGTAGCGTGTGCACCTCAAATTTGAAGGGTCCCGGGTTTGATCCCCACCAGTGAGTGCCAGGGCATTTTTGTCCTTGTGCAAGTCTAAGATATTTCCACATTGACTCTCTCTCTCTGAGATTGGTTTCATCTGTAATGAGTCACGAGAATGATTAAGCTATGTTGCAAAAACTTGTTTTGCAGTTGGGATAGATAAATTAGTATATTAAAATTAATTTGTTCTGTTCAAATCAGGTGGAGAAATGTTATCAGTGGCTGAACCCTTCCTGGAACAACAGATGCACCCAACTGTCATAATCAGTGCATTTAGACTGGCTCTTGAAGATTTATTAGAAATCCTTAAAAAGAAAATTAGGTAAGAGGATGTTACATTCCACTTTCTTTCTGCATTAAAACTTGAATATTTTAATCAAATATTGTAGGTGTATGGCGATTTGTTTTCAAACATTTAAAAAAGGGACTTCAAAGAAAGGGAGGAAAATCAATGGTAAAATGTATTTTGCTACATGATCAAGAAAATGTTTAAAAGTACATATTTATTCACAACAGTGCTTTTAATGAGAGATCCAATAAAACAATTGATTGGTTGTCTACATTTTCAGCACACCAGTTGATGTTACGAACAAAGATGAGATGATGAAAATAGTGAAGAGCTCTGTAGGAACTAAATTCATCAGCAAATGGTAAGGCCAATATTCTCAGTGGGGAATCTAAAGTTTCTTTCGTCTTACAGGGGGAGGTGTATAGGGATTCTAACTGTGATGTTGCAATTTAGTCCAAGTGGCCAATCTCTGGTGTTGAATGATAGAAGTTGCTGATTTGAAATCACTGTGCCTCTCATTGATCGAGGGTTATTGGTCTGAGTCCCACTATCAAAATTGTTGCTTAATGTTGGATAGTTGACACTTAAAAGAATCTAGTACGGCTCCTTCTCGGGAACAATGGAAGATAAACTGTATGCCTATTAATAACTGATATACAGTTGAGACAGGTATTTAACAAGAAAAAAAGATTCCTGTATTAGATATGTTTGCTTAGATGTTGAATTCTTGTCTTGCTAGTGGAAAGTGTTACTGCCTTGGTGGCCAGTGCAGATCATGGTCAGTCTGTGTAATCATGATCTACACTGGTCACTAGCTGGTATTCAGACAATAAATTTTCAGTAAGCACAACTTGAGTAATTAATTGTATGGTCCAAATTGAAGGGTAAAGAAATTTAATGAAGAAATTGAGCTGGATAGGGCTTTGATTAAATGTGTAGTTTGTTTTATTATGGTGTTAATGTATCAGTGTTATATGCATCCTTACAGGCAATGTTTTATATTTTTCAGGTCTGATTTAGCTTGTAAAATAGCACTGGAGGCCACAAGCACAGTTGCTTTAGAAGAACATGGAAGAAAAGAAATAGATATAAAGAGATATGCTAAAGTTGAAAAGGTGCAGTGGACCCTTGTTTATGTCAAACTGTACTAAGTCCTGCCTCTCTCAAAGTCGATGTTTTAAAAATGAATTTAGTCTTAATTTAATGAATTTAAGTGGAATACCATTTCTCAATCTACCTATTCACAAGTTGAGTTGTATTCAAGTTGCATGTTTGTATTGTTCTAACAGACTTCTCTTAAAGTGACATTATGCACATTTTTTTTCAAGAAAAAATCCAGCTGAAATAGGTGTGTAAAAAGGGTAGAGGAAATAATAGCTTTTAACCCAATACACCAAACTCTTCCTGCCACCAGTATCAAATAATAACTTTCCAAGTATTACTTTTCCTATTTTGACTGGGAGAGTAAATTAAAAAAACAACTGCATGCAGGAGTTGCTTCCCTTCCACTGCTGAAATTTCTCTACCAACAACTACAACAACACAAGGGAGATCACTGCGAAGGAAGGAACTATTATTTTATGTGTCCAATTTTTCTATTTCTAATGCACCAACTTCAAATACTAATGCGGCATTATCATTAGTTTTACACATTTAAATGCACAGCAACTGAAAATTGCTTTTATAAAACTGTCACCAAAAATACACTATGTGCAGTAAGATGAGCATAATGTCACTTTAACAACATCCAATAGTATAGATCAAATTCAAGAAATGTATAAATGTCACTAGGCTTTCAGTTGTATGTCTTAAAACTTTAAATCCTAAAAATATATTTTATATGTAAGAACTAAACATAAGGATTTTTAAAGACAGAATGGGAAAAGGGGGCCAAAAAGGGCAGCAGTTTGGAGGGAAGAGCAGGGTGTATCACACTGGTCACTGCTAAAATGCAATTGAAAAATCACTACATTTACAGATTCTATTGCTGAAATATAAAAACAATAAGCATTTCCAAACTGAAATTTAAAACAAAGTCATATTGTGATACAAAGTGGATAATATATTAAGAGCTCATAAATATATAATGTTGCAATATATACATGATTGGATTTACTTGACTTATACAGATCCCAGGTGGGACCATGGAGGAGTCTGAAGTCTTAAAGGGCGTAATGATCAACAAGGACGTGGTTCATCCAAAAATGAAAAGGTAGGACAGTAAACAAAATAGATAGAGCAATGGATAAAATCTGTGTTATAAGCACCTACTTTGTGAAACATTTATACATTCATGTAGTTTGTAGGGCACTATTTCTTGTGGATTTTGTGCATAAGTTGATCCATAAAGTAGTGAAAATGTCTGACAGGACAGAATCTGGGAAGCTCTAAAAAGCTCAAAGTGTGATTAGCAGTCCTAATTACTGTTCAAGTTGCATAACTTGCGATTTCATGATGTTAGCAATTGTCATACATGCCACAAAGGGTTGAATTAATGCCAGGAACTTTTTGCAAAATCATCGGGTTTTTTAACGCAATACTGGGAGAAAAACTTTAGCAGGAAAATCTTCATTCAATCATCATTCAGACGTATTTGACAATTTATTGCGTAAAACACTAATTTTATACATAAGTTTACTATTCCCGTAGTAATGGTTCACACAAATGCTTAAATCCACGTATCTTTTTACACATGGCTTTTGAAAAGTATACCAAAAATCTGACTACGTCACAATTCCAAGGTTTGCATTAAACTTTGAGGATTGCTAATCATCGCGATCTACAATACACCGTTAGACAGCTGATAAAAGTTAAAGGCGTAATTCAAATGATTTAACAAGCACATGTTTGGAGACCAGTGACTTGTTTGTCGGTTAATTATCGGCAAATCACCGCTGTTTGAATACTGTACAATTTACCTAAGATGATAGGGACATTTAACACAAACTCGTGTCAACACATCAGTTTTGTCACCTAATCGACTATACAATACTAGTACTTCTTGCATTATCGATATCATGTGTCATGGTATTGACCGTGTATATTTAAAATGGGATATAAGTTGATATTTTAAAAAATTGATGAGCTTCGTAGGGATATTTTTCAAAATTTTAATTTACCGGGTGTTTTTAGTGTTTTTGCGAATATATAGGCAGTTGTAGACTTTCCTAAATTTCTAAAATGGACTTTTCCATCTTTCAGTGTTGACAGGTCTGTCAATTGCTTAAAGGGCTGTTTTTTGAAAATTTATTGACTAAATAGTGGACAGTGCAGATTATGATCAGACTGCACAGACATGAAGGCTGATCATGATCTTCAGTGGTCACAGAGATGGGATCATTTGCTGCCATTCGGGGACAGCCAATATTAAGAACATTTCCATTTATTAATCAGTCTCCAATGTCTAATTTCCAGGCGCTTGGAGAACCCTAGAATATTACTTCTGGACTGTAATCTGGAATACAAGAAAGGAGAGAGTCAGGTTAGTTCTGAAATATTCCAAGTAATTGAGATGAAGACCCTGCTTTGTTCCTTTTTGTGCAGAAGATTCAAATTTCTTTAGTAGTCCAATTAAGGTTATACCTTGTAACATATAAATGACATTGTTGAAGATAACTTTGTAAAGGTATCTTGTAATTTTGAAGGAAATTAGTAGGAATATTTAGTAGATGACCAATACAATGTTGACTTGTTAAATTGATTTTGACCTTGAATTAGGTGTGTTTTACCTCCATTCTCACAGTGAAGCTGATTGACCATAATAATGCTTCATTTTGCAACAAAGTTTCAATGTGGACCTTTTGTAGAAAGTTCCAAGCTATTATGCATACATTCTACACCTTTCACTTCTATATCAGAAAGTAATTATAATCAGGTGAGCAATATAGAGCCATCATGGCTCTCTTGATTAGTATCTTATTTTGACAGCCTTTTACTTAATATTGCAGACAAATATTGAAATTTCAAAAGAAGAGGACTTTGCGTGAGTAAAATTTGAATGTATTTTCAGACTTTCCAAATAACTTCTTATCCATGCATGTCTGTCATTGTAACCATTTATTAACAACTTTTATGACGTCACGTAGCCACATTTTGGCCAAACTTAGAATGTCACTGTGATACCTTGCTTGTTCCTTATTAACACCAATTGAGCTGTGGTAAAAATCAAGTTTTGAGACCATAAAGGAATTTTTATAATCAAAGTGTTCCCTAAGACTCAACAGGATCTGTGACAGTATAATCTTGTTTTCCTGTTATTTTTCCCTTTTCATGTTAAATTACTTGAACATTTCAAGTTTGCCCTTAAAGTTTAAAATGAATAACTTAGATCTGTGTTTGCCCTGTACATTATACTTTTCAGTCTGTGTAAAATCAGGGGGGAAAACTTTATGGAATGTTGTGCTTGTACATGTATTATTTGGCTGAGAAAAATATAATTTTTGGAAAGAACTTATATGTATGGTACATTTGTTGGTTTCAGAAAAATTCTGAGGATGGAAGAAGACTTTGTTGAAAAGATGTGTAATGAAGTGATTTCAGTAAGGCCTGACCTGGTCATCACTGAGAAGGGAGTATCTGATCTAGCGCAGCACTATCTGATAAAGGCTGGAATCACATGTATACGAAGAGTGAGAAAATCGGATAATAACAGAATTGCCAGGTAAACCCCATGCTATGTACCAGGGTTCCTATACCATCTGAAATTTGGTTTTATTCGAGAGACTTTATACCTTTTACTAGGAGCCATGAATTTAAATAATAAGTAAGTTAATTTGTTAGACAAACCCTTCTGGATGCTTATAAAAGCTGGTTTGCATAAATCTGATGGCAGGAAAATTAAACTATTTACAATACCATCTTACTGAAACAGTCATTTAAGAGTACAAAGTAATAATTTTCAATAATATGATAAAAGGCGGCATAAATACAATCCTCGGGCCTAGAAAAAAAGTCTGTGTCCTGTACAAAACACAGTTTTTATTGATTTCTCCCATGAATATTGCATCAAAGACCTGGTAATTTTTGAATACTGTTATGGATACTCATCATATTATAAGTTCATATTAAAAAAAAAAATTCCCTACCTACCAACCCATCTTTTTTCCAGCATGTTACAGGAAACAGATATATTTTTTTTAGGCCTCACATCAGCTGCTTTTTTGTGTTCACCTAACTCAGAAAGATTTAGTTTTCAAATCTGACATTATGTCAATGAAATACAAATCAAAAGAACAAAATCTGGTAGAAAAAATGCTCTGTTTAGATAAATTAAAATGTCTTTTATATTGTGTGCAAACAGAGCTTGTGGGGCAACTGTTGTGAACAGAACTGATGAATTGAGAGAGGAAGACCTGGGAACAGAGTGTGGACTGTTTGAAGTGAAGAAGATCGGAGATGAGTAAGGACTTCATTAGTTAATTTTAATGCTTGTTTTTGTAGTTCATTCAAGCCAGTACTAAAGATGAGCTATTATGCTTGTTGTCTGTCATCTGACAGCTCACATTTAAGGTGTTTGTGCTCTAGCGTAAATATTTCTTAAGCAATCTAAATCAACTTTGAATGTAATGATATGGTGATATAAATGTGAGGAGTTTGTTTTGGGGGCTTGTTAGATCATGATCTTCGCTGTAAGGTATTCATATAAATAGTTCACACTCCTTTATACAATGAATTGTTCTGTCTAAATTTGGAGATGGACAAAGTCCATTTGAGACAGTTCGCTAGGAAAGGGCTATAAATCTCCTGAAATAATGAGACAGAATTTCAATCAAAGCACTTAAATGAACTTTTGACGACCTTTTACAACATTGCTAAAGAAATGTCAGTTTGTCCAAAAATGGCCACCAGAGGTCAAAGCTTATTTCTGTCTGGTTAGAAACATTTTTAGGAAAACTTTTACCACCAGAAACCATTAATCAAGATGTGGAAAAGAATGGTGGTTATTTTTTCGCTCTTTAATAAGAGTGTTCAGTGGGTGTTGAATAGTTCACAAACTTTGGCTCCAAGAGGGTGTGGCTTATTTCCCTATATGTCTGAAACCGTATCGCTGACTGATCAATGAACATTGATTATATACAAAAGAAACATATATCCCGAGATAAATGTGTAGAATCTCTGTGTAAAATAGTTTTCTAAGTTCATTTCATTAAGAGTCTCTTGATTTTACATCATGAATGAATACATGAACATGTATTTCTATTTTCAGATACTTCACATTTTTAACAAAATGTAAGAATCCTAAAGCTTGCACCATTTTGTTACGTGGGGCCAGTAAAGACATACTGAATGAAGTAGAACGTAATCTCCAAGACGCCATGAATGTTGCGAGAAACGTCATGCAAGAACCCTATCTTATACCAGGTGGTGGGGCTGCTGAGATGGCACTAGCTCAGGTCAGAACTTAAATTTTTTTATTATTTAAACGAATGGAAATTTGGAAACAGAATTTTAGGTAAACTATATTCTCCATTCTGCAACTACTATAATATTCGGAAATAATAGGAACTTACCATGTCTTTGAAAAAGCACATGTATCTAGGTATGAACATTGCTATCGCATAAAAATGAATTTCTCCTTAACTTTATTGATAGACAGGTGTGAAGAATATTATAAGTTTGTTTAAATATTTCAGGAATTAAATGAGAAGGCTAAAAGTATAACTGGTGTACACCAGTGGCCTTACAGAGCAGTAGCACGTGCATTAGAAGTGATACCAAGGACCCTGATACAGAACTGTGGAGCAAGCACTATTAGAACACTTACAGCTCTCAGAGTAGGTTACTATGTTTTAAGTAACATTTGACAGCTTTCAAAAGAAAAGAACCAAATATGTGGTGTATTAGTGTGGCCAGAAAGAAATTTTCTTTGTTAATTTTGGAACAAATAACATGTTCACTTATTGTTACTTTCAAAAGTCCAGTAAAGTTTTTGCTTGATGATACAAATGGCCCATTATGGAGCAAATGGAAATTGTCTGTATATGAATTGAAATAGGTTGCATGTTTGATGTGTATCATTAAAATGTGATTATTTTCTAGGCCAAACATGCTCAGCCCGACAATGTGTCCTGGGGTGTCAATGGAGAGAATGGTATCATAGTAGACATGAAGGAATACGGTGTTTGGGAACCATACTCTGTGAAAGCTCAGACATACAAAACAGCAATTGAGGTACGTTTTTCATTTAGACAGTGTGTTTTAAAGCAGATATTTATATGAAATCTGGCTAGAAATTGTTAAAGCAGCTTTAAAGAAACCTAATTCAACTAAGTTTCTGAAATGTGCTTTACTTCCCACGTCAAAATTAGCAGTTTATATGCCTACAGTGTAGATAGGGGTGTCACAATTTGGCACTGAGCTTTACCTCATTCTTAAGCAGTTAAAAGAGCAACGACTAGCATTCTTTGAAATATTTTGAAATGGCAAATAAAAAACTTGGCCTTTTGAATTTCCAGCATCGCTAGGATTACCTTCTCAAAATAGAATTATTAAAATGTACTTCTAGATTGCTGTTTCAGTTTAAGATTTATCAAATAATTACAAATAGTAAGAGTACTTGATAAAGGTACTTATTTAAGATATTCAAATGACGCAGTTGTAACACAATAAAAGAAGACTACTGGGAAACCAACACTCTTGAGCAGGTTAAAAGTGAAGACGTACTGCAGATAGATATTTATTAAATAAATGTCTGTTTCAGACTGCAATTTTGCTGCTCCGTATTGATGATATTGTATCTGGAACCAAGAAGCAAATGGAGGCCCTATCAGGAGGAGGTGGTGCCTCTGCAGCTCCCCCAGCGCAGCCAGCTGGACCAGAAGATTGATCAGCTTGGGCTTAGATGACTTTAACGACATAGATGTGCTTTATTGAATTGTGAACAAAATTAATGTGCTTAAGATTTTTTTATTTGCAAAATTCTGAACTTTGTTTTGGGGATAATGTGACAAATTAAAGTATGTTGAGTCAAGATATTCGCATGACAAATTACTGAAATTTCACTGAAAATAAGAAACATTGTGAGATAATAGGTGTGCTTAAAAAGAAATCTCAATGACTGCAAAGCCTTATTTATCAATAAAATGGAACTTTAATGTACTTAAACAGTGTGAAGCTTACCTTTTGCATCAAGTTATATTTATTACATATTTCATTTCTCAAGGTACAATGTAAATTTATACTTTTTTTTCAAAATAAAACAAAAAAAATACAACTGTTGCGTATTGTATGTCGTTTCTTTTTGTGGTAATTTTAACATTTTTGTGTTGTGTTGTTTGTGTAATTGTTATTTGCCGTGTCTGTCAGCATGTTTGTCCATTTTGCTTCACATGTAATTTCATAAGAATTAAATGTTCAACTTGCCTTTTGTCATTAAATAGAAAGTTAATTATTTATGAAATACAGCTCTGTCATTGGTCTGAGAAATAGGATAAACACTATCGGTAATCCATTGCGAGTTTTGCAGAATTTAATCTGAAAATATAAATGTCGACACTCTAAAAGCAAAGCAGTCAGGTTTTTCGTCGTTCCTAATGGCATTTCTAAATTCTGAAATATCTTTATGTAGTATGCAATGTTGCAGACGACCAGTAAGGCATTGATTTTATCACCTTGATAAAATCAGAAGTACTCTGTGCACTGCTCTCGTCAGTAGAAATTAGCTAAAATTAGATATTTTTGAAATTATACAGTCAGAAAACATTTATGGTTTATGAAGATGTATAGAGAAATCGTTTGGTTTCTATATTGATTTGCTGGAACCTTAGCAACTGGCAAGATTTCTTGCAGAATTACGCTAGGTCATTGCGCTTGGCGGGTTACATTCATTATGCTAGAGTGAGAAAAGCATAGAACAGTCACATGTTAGTGGTGAAAAACAGTTTGCTGTGCATGTCATTTTCAAGAATCCAGAACTCTGGATGACTGGCTAGAAGGGAGGCGATAAATCTTACAAAGCTACACAATTTGTCATTACAGATTTTATTCTATCTAATCAACAACAACAATACACAGAAAATATAAATTATGTCTTAACATTATAATATGCATCAAAAAGTAAACAGACTAGAAATATCAGAACAGAAAAAGTACTGATTAAGAATTCATTAAAACCTATTTCTGATTGATTCTTACAACTTCTTCCATACTGGCATTGAAAGCTTATAACCCTGATACTGCTAAATGTTTTAAATGGACTTGCTCAATTTGGACAGTGCACTAGTTCCAAAGGGGTGCACTGAACAGAGAACAGTAGAAATTCAGGCTGCATTGATGTGCTGGCTGATCATGATCTACACTGTTTCCAAAGGCAAAATTACCTGCTTTGTAAGGTTATCTCTTACCCAGCTGGAAGTAAAACATTCTCCCTAGGCAACCAGCACACATTCATGCAGTCTGAATTTCAGCTCGATACTCGATACACTAAGCGCGGAACAATTTATTGTACCGTCGAAGGGACAAGTCTGTTTTTGATATTAAAGGGACATACCCTACATCTAGCCGATTGTATTCTCGAAACATAGATTATGTGTTGTATGAACGTAAAATGATAAATAAATACAAAAGAACCAATGGCAAAAAATGCCTCATTTTACCACATTAATCAATATAGATGCCTTCTGTAATAAATCGCATCCACCCATTAATTGTACAACAACAACTCTACATAGATTATTGAATGGTTTACGGTACTGCATCATATTTTAAACCGCTGATTATATTGATAATGACTGGAATGCATAGCTGAAACTTTAAGGTTAAGTTATAATACTTCTTAAGATTATATAATTTATTTTTTGGAGGTTATTTAGTTTGTATTGGCATCAGTTATAGGGTGTGTCCCTTTAAAGTGACATTATGCGCATTTTTTTCAAGTGAAATTCCAGCTGAAAATGGTGTGTGTACAAAAGTGTAGAGGAAATAATAGCTTTTAACCCAATACACCAAACTCTTCCCAGTACCAGTATGAAAAAATAGCTTTCCAAATATTGATTTTCTTATTTGACTGGGAGAGTCAATTTAAGAAAAGAACAACTGCATGCAGGAGTTGCTTCCCTTCCACTGCCGAAATCTCTACCAACATCAACAACGACACAATCAACTATCATTTTATCAGTCCGATTTTTTTATATCTAAAGCACCAACTTCAAATACTAATGCGGCATAATACTTTATTTAACACATTTAAATGCACAACAACCAAAAATTGCTTTTATAAAACTGTCACCAAAAATACACTATGTGCAGTAAGATGCGCATAATGTCACTTTAAGCACAGTCACAGTAAAGAACTGTTTGATAGACATTTGTATCCTTCGTAAAAATTCATTTGGAATGAAGGGATTTAAATGCTTATGTGCTGTAGCCATTTGGTATAGCTATGAAAAAAATTAAGTTGTCCGTTTGTAAGAGCTGTATATGAAATAAGAAAGGTATCTAGGATCAAATGAGCTCTTGTGTGACCCTGACTAAAGCTGCTCGCTCTCAGATTTTGGTAATAAAAAATAAAGTTCTTCAAACTGTATGTAAATAACGTATTTTAGAACATATAGTCATATAAAAGGTTCCAGTATAAATTCCTGTAAGGTGTATCTGTAGATTTGAAATAATACGCTACCAAATAGTAAAGCGTTGCAAACGCTTTTGAAATTCCAATATAAACATATAGTGTAGCGGTGCCATAAAACCAGCATTTTCAATCGATTTTTGCAAACTCCTACCTAGATTTTTACTTCAATTATTGATTCTAGCCTTTATTCTTTATATTCATGTATTAGTTTTTTTTTGAAAATTTTATTTTTTCAACGGCAACCGAGAGCGAGCAGCTTTAAGCTACAAGCTAGGGTTCACATCATGTTTTAGAAAGTATACCTGACAAATTATTTTAACATCAAAACCTTGACCTTGAAGAATTGATGATCTACATGCAATACATTAAGGTTCTGTCAAATGATGTTTGCTCCTGTTTTTATACAGCAAAAAAAACAAAAATATATATGAAATATCTTGGTGAAAGGGGGGATAAACAAAAACTGTTGAGTGGTTCTGCCTATCGATCTGACTTTGGTAAAAAGCAAACAAAAACAAAACCCGAAAATTTCGAAACTTTTAAGGCTTCTGATTTTTGCCAATATTCAAAGTGATTGCCTCTATGTGCATTCATGATTTGCTACTGTTACAGTATTCAAGAAGTAGTATCATTTTCTATTGTACAATGTAATAATCTATTCTGAACAAATACAGAGCACTTCACTACTATGCTTCTACTTATAACATAGATACTACAAAAAAAGGATATAAACAACCTTTTCAAAAATATTAGTATTGCAACAAGAAGCTAAAATAAACTGGCACCTTAGAGAAACAATTCCTTTTCTAAATTTGAAAAGGACCAAAAAGCACTAAAATAATGTCATTTTGAAAAATTACACTCTAATAAATAATAAAATACAATATCAACAACTGTGTAAAGAACATTTAATATACTAATATCTGATTTGTCAAATTTTACAACCATACAATATGTGGTAATTTATACTACCAGTATATTCTAATCCCGGTCAAATTTAGAAGGTAGATTAATACTGCTGTTCATTGTACAATAACCTTGTCCTCAACTTACCAATACCAATCTGTTGTATTACCAAAACCAGAAATAAAATACAGGAAAAATCATTTTAAATGTGCAATAATGCAGAAAATTTATTTAGTGCTTAATATACATCTGGTCAATGAGTGCTTATTTTTTTATTTCCAAGAATGTTTTACACGAGTCATACTAATGAATATTTCAAACGTACAGGTTTTGACAACATATTTGGCACAAAAAGTGTGTGCAATTTATTCTGTTCTGCCATTGTGAAAGAACATCAGGCCTGCTTAAAGGTGTACATTCTGTCAATTTAGAAAAAAAATCGAAGCACTACAGGAGCAGTTGTATTGTAACCACACAGTGGAAAGGTCTAACTTCCATGCTTATTTGTCATAACCCTCATCTCGCTTCATTTCTACAATAGACTGGTCCATCTTTCATTTCTGATAGCTGTATTAATTTTCTCAAGAGGTGCACAATATAAACTAACTTATGAATTGCAAACCATGCAGTAATGAAAAAGTCTATTTATGACCATATACACAATGTGAAGTTTGGAACCGACTGGGTGTGCCTGCCCAGTTTAACAATATAGACTACATAGAGAGAAGTTTTAATACATATGATACTACAAAACGAATTTCAACTAAGACTTTTTAGTATCCGTAATTTTCACCTCTCTATCATCTGTGCTCATTGCAGCACACCTGGGTGCACTTTCAGTTCCAAGGCTTGAGTATATGTAAGTGTAGTAACTTTGTGTAATGAGCTATACAAGTAAATAAAAGCACTGACTCTCTTCAATTTGATTAAGTTTAATGCATGTCTGCCTAACAAGTTTAGACATATAACTGCATACTTTTTGAAATCCTGATACTGAGATATAAAGAACACTTTCTAAGGTATCCTGATGAAACAAGTGGGCATTCTATATTTTAAGAAAGAGTGACAGAAAACTGTGATGCATTATTCATGGACAAAATCATGCTACTCTTTTATTCTTGTGGCTAGATATATATTTTGGTATAGCCTGCATATTTTACAGATTGACTTTATGGAACTATCTACGAGCGTAGCCACAATTATTTAAGAGTGAGAAGGTGAACCATATCAAGAAAACTTCTTTTGCCAAGAGTTTGTAAATACAGGTCAACATTCAGTAAAAATAAGAAAACATACCAGCCATGACTTTTTGCTGCTGATTATCCAGTATATACTATGTTTTAGAGCATGTGTGTGGTCACTATTGCAAACATGTGTGTGGTCACTATTGCAAACATGTGTGTGGTCACTATTGCAAACATGTGTGTGGTCACTATTGCAAACATGTGTGTGGTCACTATTGCAAACATGTGTGTGGTCACTATTGCAAACATGTGATTCACTATCCAGTATATACTATGTTTTAGAGCATGTGTGTGGTCACTATTGCAAACATGTGATTCAAGACAGATATATTAGCTGTTCTTCAGTTACATACACATTGTCTACACAAATGCTATTTTGGAGTAGATTATGAGTCATGCAAAGCATGCTAGATCCAGATCTCAATGATCTAGAGAAATGAGACATTCTGATAATGTGATAACATGAAATTGTACAATGTAAACTTAATCTTGTCCCTGCTATATTTCTTAAATGGACTTGCCCATCTTTCAATGTGGACAGTACCATAAGCAATTCAAAGGGGTGCTCATTGAAAATTCATTGACTACACAGTACACAGTGTAGATCATGATTAGTCTGCATGGATATGCAGGTTGATCATCATGTACACTGGTCGCAAAGATCAAGGTTAAGAGTTAAACCTCTTTATTTGTGAATGAAAATGTGTCGGGATAGTTTTCAATAAAAAACAGTATCTTTGCTTCAATGTAATACTTTTTCAACTTGAAATCATTAAAGAGTGATTAAAGACTTAAGATATCAATGTGATTTATATCAGGTTTGCATCATTTATTTGTAATGCTTTCATACAAACTCATATTAACCTCTCAGCTCCCTTTCCTAGAAACCCAGTTCATTTGCAAACTGAACAAATAAATGTTTAAATAAAAATGCATTGTATGCAGTCATGGAAATACAATGAATGATAAATAATATAAGATATCAACAATTTCTGAGTATATTTTCTAAAATACCTGTACATATCATACAGAGACATTTGAAATGAGAAAAATATGGAAAAAGAGAGTTACAAAATATCATCCTCTTATATCACAATGTTAAATGATTATGAAATCATAATTTCAAGTAAATAATATGACTACTGTACCGATTCAATGCATCAATTTACAAACCATACGTGTAAACTTTGAATAACTAAAAGTCAACAGAAAAACTCTACATAAATTTAGTAATACAATAGCCTAATGCACTTGTGCTGTAATGCCCAGTCTGGCTGCATCTTGTTCTACGAGTTTAACACCCATTCCAGCCATATTTTTTGGTCACTTTAACAGGCGGGCATTTTATCTAACCATCATTTCTGTGAAGAACCAGCACTAAATTCCGTTCCTCTATAAGAAACTTCAAACTTTCTCACATAAAGAGACATGGTCGGTAGCAGGGCTTGAACCCCATGACCATCAATCTATGAGAGGTTACAGTGATTTCAAGTCAGCAACTCTAACCACAACACTATGGAGGTGGATTGTGTCTTAAAATTTGTTCAGTTCCCTAAGACTACTTAGTTCACAATTTTAAAAGCTCCAACTAATTCCATTGCCCTCAAAAATTTGGAACACATGTCTAATTAAATATCAAAGTAAAGAATAAACAGTTAAAGGTCCACTACTAAGCGAAAATTAAGTGACAGTTATTTCAATGGCAAGTACATTACCTTATGCAAGACACTGAATAATGAAGACTGGCAGGTTAAAATTTACAGAAAGTGTTTGGAACACGAAGAAAAGTATGTGTATTATGTTGAAATTTTCAGTGAATCGACAAAATGGCCACCCAGGTCTTTTTAACTTTCTTCATAATGCATACAAAAATTATTGTACATGTACTGTGATTTATTTAGAATTTCTACATACCAACTTTCATTTTTTATTAAAAATAACTTATTTTTGTGTTTTTAGAGTATATTTTAATTTTGGCTTTCCTTAGTATTGGACCTTTAAGACAATAATGATCAATATGTGAATATGCATGTGTCTTCTCCCATCGTTTCAAGAGAGACACTGGAGAAACAAAAAGAAAACATCAGCTTCCCTGGCCTGTTTGCAAGGAAAATTGAATTAAAGAAATAAAAATTCTGTATACAAAAACTGTTACATAGGCATTTAACTGATTATATGTATATCACAGAAAATACTGTAATATGTATTTTAGTAATCACAAACCCTCTGGTTAGAAATCATATTATCTTTGTGACATTGAGGTTCGAAAGTTCCATGAACCATGACATATACATATGACTTATTCTATTTGTTTTCTTTAAGTTTAATTCCTGTCTCAATTTAATTTCTGTTACAAGTATGCGCAGGCAGACAGGTCATCTAACCATTGCTCTTGGCAAGGTGCAGTACTAGACTCCGATCATCTGTACAGTATTGCCAACTTTCTCACATGAAATTGTTCATTTGGTAGAAG
>JAFMSR010000018.1:19036409-19099183 GCA_022818135.1 Saxidomus purpurata | reverse complement strand
AGTTATTGCCCTTTGTTACTTTTCCTTGTCCGAAGCATAACTTGAAAACTACTTGTTTGATTAAATACAACTTATATAAACCAAACACAACTTCATTCAATAGTGGAGCACAATGAGAGGAAGTGCAGTATACAAGAACCATTACTCTTTATTGACTCATTACAGAGTTATTGCTCTTTGTTGCTTTTCCTTTTCCTGAGCATAACTTGAAAACTGTCAGTTTGAATTCAATACAACTTCATCCAATGGTCAAGCACAATGAGAGGAGAGAAGAACCATAACGTTATCTTGACAAATTACAGAGTTATTGGCAAGAGCCATATCTCTTTTTTAGTTTTTTTGCAAGGTTTTGATGTGGTCTTCAGGGGGTATTAATCGCATTTAGTGATAGGTCTAGTTATCCATAGTGCTTATGGATGAGTAAGTAAGCTGTTGTGACGGGACTAGTTGTTGCAATTAAATTTACAAGTGTCTTTAACTTGTGACCTGTTGTTTTGTTTTCAGAATGCATTTGATCATAACAAAGCAAGAAAGGATGGAGTCATTGTACCAAGCAGAGGTTTGTTGAAGATATTGTATGTTTGCATATTATGATATCATAAGATGACATTAACTTTTAGTCAAAACCAAAAGAGCAGTAGTATGCCCCCCTCCAAGGTTGAATAATGGTATTAATTCATCAATACAGATCAGTCTATCTATTGGTCATAGGGCCAAATCACATTAATCTAAGAATCAGTTAGATTACATTCTGAATATACTTTACCTAAAGTTTACTTTCAACAAGTGGATTACCTGTAACAAATTTAGGTATTCTCCAATACCCCTTGCTCTATTTTCACAAAACTTTGCAGGAAGCATCATTATGAAGTTTAGTTGCGTATATTGTAATTTGGGGTCACTAGCTCAAAGGTCAAGTTCATAGGGTTAGGAGACATACAAATTTAGGTGGTTTTTAAATGAAAAACAATTTCACTTCATTTTAATTTTTATTTAAATATAATGCTTACAGGGTGATATGAATTGTCACAAAATGGTTCCTAGCACAGGTGTAATTGAGTGGTAATGCTATTTGCAGGAGTGGATACAGACTATGACAAAGCAGTTTGTGACATTGAGTCAACACAGACTTGTTTACAACAGTATCTAGATAAGCAGAAGACAAGGCTAGGGTGTAGGGTAGGTATTGTCAGAAGTCAAACTTTATTCCGTCATTGATTGGTTTGTTGTATGTACAGTGTTGAACACGAGGACCTTAAAAGCTCTGCCCTACTCACCAGGGTCAAAGAGCGCTGTACTCCTAAACCAGAGGTCATAGGTTTGAATTCCAGAAGTGGCATTAGACTGGATTCCTCAAATCCCTCAAGTACTGGTCTGGAAGTAGTCATTGAGGGTAGTTTACTCAAGTTGCAAGAATTTGTTCTACAATTGATGTAAAATAAGTTTAAACTAAAAACCAATATTATATAGCTGTGTTTATAAACGGACAAAACAAATATACTTACCCAACAGCTAGCAGCTCAGGTGAGCTAAAATTGCATTCCAGTTCTATCCATATTCTTCTTCTAACTGAAAACTTGTATAGTGTTGACCATTAAATATTAGCTTAGTTGTCGAAAGCTTTACGCTGTAAAAGCACTGTGCAGCAAGAATGTTGTTGCTCCTGCACACGTAGACTGTGGTAAGACACTGCATACTATTGATAGACGTCTGGTAGTTTGTAGGGGCCAGTCTAGGAAGAATAATTCCAGAAACAAATACAGAACAAATGAAACAGAATAATTCTAAAGAAAGAAAACTTTTTCAGTCTATAGTATATTGGGGAAGTGGGAAGAATCGCTACCAGATGGAGATACCGGAAAATGCTTTACGCAACATTCCAAATGAGTATCAGCTGATGTCATCAAAGA
This sequence comes from Saxidomus purpurata, assembly GCA_022818135.1. NCBI lineage: Eukaryota > Metazoa > Mollusca > Bivalvia > Venerida > Veneridae > Saxidomus > Saxidomus purpurata. Next base: position 19,097,273 of record JAFMSR010000018.1, on the reverse strand, counting down.
AGGGAGCTAAACGGTTTAGAACAAGTGATATAGAAGAGATGCTAGCTGAACTGGTTGATGCAGAGGAAAGGAAAGATGCAGCACTTAAAGATGTGATGAGACGAATATTTCATAACTTTGATAAAAGGTCAGTCATTAGTAGCAAGTGAATGAGTGATTTTTAAATGAAAATATTGTATGGAGGGGTCCTTAGTCTATTTGATACATACCTGTCTTAAGCGGCCACACAGGGGGTGCTGAAATTGTGGTCTGCATAAACAGATGATTTCTTAACTTGCTATCATCTTAAATTACAAGGTAGGAATATAAAGTGGTTGCATTTGTCAGGTTGTTGCTTAACTCTGGTGGTCGCAAGTGCAGTGTTGACTGTATTAGGTTGTTAGTATAATAGTAACCAGGTTTGATTAAGAAGTTCTCAGCCCTAGTTTTACAAAGTTAGGTCTTACTGCAGCAGAATATTCTTTATACTTGTACAAATGTTTTGACTCCAGTAGTCAAAAGATTAGGTTAAGCCCAATGATATTGTCTCTTTTTCCTGAACTATTTATGAGAATCAAGTGATTTCAGTCAGTGTATTGTTTATAAACCTTGCTTTATATTATTCTTAGCTTATTATTTAGACCGCTGGTTTTCATTAATAAAAAATCTTCTAGATTTTGTGTCGTGCTTCGTAGGCTGCATAGCATATTATTTTCGTGGTCTGATTGAGCATGTGAGGTAAGGAATTAAATTAAATGTGTTTTCTTACCTGTTGCAGATACAAGATGTGGGACACAGCTGTGCAGTGTATGTCTGTGTTAGATGTGTTACTTTCCATGGCCCAGTACAGTAGATGTGCTGATGGAGTGGTCTGTAGGCCAGAAATAGTTGTACCCGATGATGATCAACATGTATGTTTTATAGTGTAAATTTACTTGACACGCTTTAATGGTCTTCTGAGTTGCTGACTTGAAATCACTTTAACTTCCCCATTGATTGAGGGTCATATAGGTTTATGTTAGAAAATTGGCATTTCTTACAGGCAGTATAACATTATAAGGGCTTAAAACTAGTCTAGTACTTGGCTTTTCCGTGAACGATGATGATGTAAATTTCCTACTTGCAGATAAATGAAATACTGTTGAAAGTGGGCTATAGGCCCCTTGAAAGAAGAAATGTCAGAGTTCTATGGAAAGAAAGTTTCCAGGTGTACCAATATTTTCCCAGCATATCAACATTTTACTTAAAGTTCATACATGGCAACAAAGAATTCTAAGGTCATTCTGAGGATAGCGTCATCTCTATATGCTTCAAGCAATATGGAATTTATATATACCTAACTGTCTAATTTGTTAATAGACATCGCATAATGTGTAAATCTCTGAGGTTTTGTTTATAAAATATCTAAAAGTCTATGATAATCTTTCATCTTGTTTATTATGGTAGGTTACTTTTCAGCCGTTCCTGGAGATACGAGATGCCAGACATCCATGTATTTGTCGCACCTTTAGTGGAGGAGATTTTATACCCAATGATACAGTGATAGGAATAAAAGATGTAAGAATACCTTCTGTCACTTATTTTGATGAATGTAAAGCTGTCAGGCAGATGCTGGTAGCTGATTTGTTAAGTGCTACTGAATTTTTAAGAAATCTCTGCTTTGTAAAGTCTTTAGGAAGTCATAAGCTCACAAGGTCAAAATGTTGAGATTTACAGAATAAAAGCAGCTAATATTTCATTGTAGAATTCAATGTATGGTTTTGTTGATCGTTGGAAAAGGAAGAGTGTTCTTATAACTTATTAGACTTGTTCTCTCATAAGCTGGTCAAGTCGGTTACAGGGAAGTGTGACTTGTGTACAAGCAGGTCCGGTCTGTTACAGCGAAGTGTGACTTGTGTACAAGCAGGTCCGGTCTGTTACAGGGAAGTGTGACTTGTGTACAAGCAGGTCCGGTCTGTTACAGGGAAGTGGGACTTGTGTACAAGCAGGTCCAGTCTGTTACAGGGCAGTGGGACTTGTGTACAAGCAGGTCCAGTCTGTTACAGGGAAGTGGGACTTGTGTACAAGCAGGTCCAGTCTGTTACAGGGAAGTGTTACTTGTGTTTTCAGGAAAATGATAATGAGGCAGAAGACAGTCATGGGAACAGTCAGGTTGTCTTGGTAACAGGGCCTAACATGGGAGGTAAATCTACATTGATGAGACAAGTCGGTCTTGTTGTTATTATGGCACAAATGGTGAGTTGTTTGTTAAATTCTTTCTGATTTTGTATTATGTCACCTCTGACAGTCTGGGATAGTTTTGACAGTTGTGATTTTGAGGGGAATAGAATTGTTGTTTTATGATGTGTTGTCAATGAAACCTTTTAAGAGTCCAGTGTTTCCTAATATTGCTTTCTGTGGTGCAAATCATACCTGTTACTCGATGAACCTGATTCTTCTCTCAATTCTTTAATTTTCTTGAATTGAGACCTTAAGATTTAAAGATACATAATATCTAATCTCATGACAGAAATTAGTTGATATTGATGAACTCGTGGGATGGTTAAAAAAAGTGCAAGGTGCAAGGACACACGTTTACTGTAAAACCAGCGTAACAAATTTTAATTCTTCAAAAATTCTTAAGGTAATACAAGTGAGATCTGGTTTCAGGGTTGTTATGTACCGGCAGAGAAGTGCAGACTGACTCCAGTAGACAGAGTGTTTACAAGACTTGGGGCCAGTGACAGAATCATGGCTGGTAAGAACGAACTGTTACTTGTCTGTCTGTTGGTTTGTCCTATACTTGAAAAAAAAAATATTTTGGCATAGTGCTAGAGTATAATATAGAAATTTAAAATTAGGTCTTGGTTGTTATGTAAAAGCAAACCTTGGAACATACATATAATCACTGAATGACCATATAAAAGTGGATGAGGGTCCTGGACAATTAAGTTTTCTGTTTAATGAGTTTTTAGCTTTTGTTAGATCTAATTAGCTTGTTGATTTGTTTCTGCTTCAGGTGAGAGCACATTCTTTGTGGAGCTCAGTGAAACATCAGCCATACTTCAACATGCTACAAAGCATTCTCTAGTGCTTGTTGATGAACTAGGTAAGTACATATACCATCTTCAGTACCATCTCAAAATTACAGGTTGTCTAGGTCTATTGTGGCTGTAAATCCCTAACAAGGCTGGGACCCCTCCCTTGGTGAACTTGCCAAGACTATTGAAGAGCGACAGATACAGAAACAAGGTAATCCAGGTACCAGACCCTAGCTCTTTTACAAATAGGACCCCTTGATTCTTTTCTATGTGCCCGGTGTATAGCACCAGTACATGTGAGACTACCTCTTGGTTTCTAACCAGTCCATCTCTAGATGGGTGAAAAACACTCAAAAGTGTTTCTGAAATTTTCAGTGCCCCAGCTGGGATTCGAACTGGGGACCTCCAGATTGGGAGTCCAGAGCTTTGACCACCACACCATCCTATTTTAGCTTTTACATCGTTTCTTTGCCATGAAGAAGACGGTTCTATTATAAAACTGATAATATTACTTTGTTAAACAGAGTTTTCCTTTGCAGGGAGAGGTACTGCAACATATGATGGTACTGCTATAGCATGTTCAGTAGTACAGGAACTTTCTAGGAATATTGCCTGTAGAACATTGTTCTCTACACATTATCACAGTTTGGTGGAGGAATTCTCGCATGATCCAAATATTCGCCTTGGACATATGGTAGGTAGCCTGCTTTTTCTTTTTCAAAATACATGTAGTCTGGTCTAATCATAAGACACTGATTTTATTATACAAAATTTGAAAATACCAATGCCTTGAGTATGTGTATAAACTAAAGGTCTGAGTGTAGTAATAGTCTCTTCCTGTAACATAAACTGACAGTGTAAATATCTGACATACTGTTGAAAGAGGCATTAGACTATTTGGTAGAATAGTGAGATTATAGAAAAGAATCTTGTGGAAAAGAATCTTGCGGAAAATGAAACCCATGTGGAAAATCTCTTGCTACACCTTATTTATGTATTTATTATCTTAAGTCTGGTTGAATGTTTAGTAAGGATTCATATTTAAGTCATTAGATAATGATGTTTACAGGCATGCATGGTAGAGAATGAAGATGAAGAAGATCCCACCCAGGAGACTATAACCTTCTTGTACAAATTTACATCAGGGGCGTGTCCTAAAAGTTACGGGTTCAATGCTGCACGGCTGGCAAATCTCCCAGAAGAGGTAAGATACTTAACCATGTATCATTTTACAGATGTGTTAGTTACTACCTGTTGCTTCTTACTGCCATAGCAAGGCAATCACTGTAATAATTTAAGAAGTTTCTATATATTTCATATTTACACACTCAGTTCACAATTATATTTGAGCTTATAAATTTAATATTATATTGATATGTATGATTTATCTTGCAACAATAGTTTATTGATGTGTTATTACACAGGTCTCTTGAAATTTGCAGGTAATCAAGGTAGCTGTTCAGAAAGCAAAAGAATTTGAATCTTCAATAAACACAATCCGCTGCTTCAGGTATGATGATTTTGTAGTCTCCCCTGTCACCATGGCAACTATCTTGTTTCTTCCATCAGGCAGTGTTGTGGAATGGTTGTTATGTATTCGAAGGGTTGACAAAAGTTAATGATAGTGGCACTATATAGCAATAATTTGTGCTTGAAGCTGCCACTTTGAAATGCATTTGTCACTTACTAGTATGTACCACATCCAGATGGTTGCTTCAAAGGTCAAGGTCACAAAACCTCTATAGGAATATAAATAATGTTGTTTGCAGTTTTGACTTCTCAATAAATAGAGCAAATTTCATATAACTGAACACGCCTGGTGCCTATAACACAAATATGTGTCCAGTGACATATAGGTATGTCTAATAACATAGAAGGATGTCATACACCACACACATGCAGCTACCTCCAAGGCCAAGGCAACATGTTACCCAAGAAAAGATATAAATTGATCTTGTGCAAATAAACTCTACACAAGCTACAGACTTGGTGAAGGACGAACGGGACAAATTGCAGTCACACTGTATGTCCGTCTGTCTGTGTGAGCATTTCATATACATAATAATGTCAGGATTGTACATTTGTCATGCCTAGCTGAATTCTGAAATAACATCACATATATTTGGCACATGCAAACAACATTCCCAAGACTTTCATTTTGTTTTTGTTTGTATGAAGTAGTTAGACATACAAGTTCTACAGTTTGTTAAATATTTATATCTTGATTTACTTTAAACAGAACCCTCTGGAATGATGGCACAAAGGGTAAGCTTCAAGCCATACTGACACCATCTTGATGTCACATCAGACAGAAATATGCCCACTGAACTAAGATACCAACATTGCAGCAGTTTTTATGCTAAAAATGCATTTGTTTTTTCTGTTGGGATTTAAATAAAAACAACTTCAGCCGACATTTTCAACTTTATGCCTGTTGTACCATAGTTGTTTCATCATGTTTGGCACAGAGCTTGAAGGACCAAAGTTTGTATCTGGATAAAGATTTAACAAATGTTCACTGCCTACGCTAAAATAAGACACTTTTTGATAACGACAGAAGTTAATAGTAAAGAGTAGCATTAATAGTGAGGAAATGGATAGTTGAGCTTTTCATTAATAGTGAGGAAATGGATAGTTGAGCTTTTCATTAATAGTGAGGAAATGGATAGTTGAGCTTTTCATTAATAGTGAGGAAATGGATAGTTGAGCATTTCATTAATAGTGAGGAAATGGATAGTTGAGCTTTTCATTAATAGAGAGGAAATGGATAGTTGAGCATTTCATTAATAGTGAGGAAATGGATAGTTGAGCTTTTCATTAATAGTGAGGAAATGGATAGTTGAGCTTTTCATTAATAGTGAGGAAATGGATAGTTGAGCTTTCTATCTTGTCAGGTCTCTTTATGTCCCCACCAAAACAGATTTCAGGGAATCTGGTGATGTTTGTTATATTGATAAGGGACAATAAGATGAAGTGCAGTGCACCATAACTCTGGCAGTATAATTTTATAAGTGACTGCCCTTTGTTTGCTTGCCTGTTACATAGCTTATGCTACGTTCTCTATAACTTGTTTATGAATTGAATCATTTGTGTTTAAAGACCTTGATTTATGATGAAAATAAATACAACTGCAAGTCTTTCCTTCAATAAATCACCAATTATTAGAATTAAACAGACTTGTAAATACATTTTGACTGCCACATAGGTTCAGTAATGCTATGAGTTTGCATATAGAGAACTTTTGAGTACATGTACAGGTCTTTAAGGATAATGTGACAGTGATGACAGAAGACTCCCAATATAAACGTGTAATTTCATTGGATAATCTTATTGATTTAATCTTTCCTTGCACAAATGATCTACCTTTTCATTGTACACTTGTTTTACACACGTACATCTATTATGGTACAGTCACATTATCCGAAATTAACTTTATTTTGAAATTATATGTTGGATATCAAATGTGCTAAGAACTGTTACACAAACAGATGTTAATGTTTTGTATAGATTAAATGATTATGAATCAAGAAATGTGCTGAGTTTTTTTCTTACTATAAATGGTTCAATGAGAAGTTGCTATTCACACTTCCAATGCTTAATCTTAAAGTCTCCTTGTCAATTTTGGTCAAGATGCCTACATGGAGCTTCTACTAAATCCTAATAGCACCAATTCCAGTTTCTATGGCAACCAGAAGTAAAATTGATATTCTCAACAAACAAAAATCCTATTTCAAAGTATTACTTAGAAAGGTTGACCAGCCATTAGCATTACTCTTAAGACATGATTATTATACCCCCAAAACAAAGTTTGGGGGGGTATATAGGAGTCACCCGGTGGTTGGTCAGTTGGGCAGTCTGTTGCATTTTCCTTGTCCGGAGCATAACTTGAAAACTACTAGTTGGAATTCAATACAACTTCATACAATGGTCAAGCACATTGAGAGGAAGTGCAGTGCAGAAGAACCATAACTCCATCTTGAATAATTACAGAGTTATTGCCCTTTGTTACTTTTCCTTGTCCGGAGCATAACTTGAAAACTACTAGTTGGAATTCAATACAATTTCATACAATGATCAAGCACACTCAGAGGAAGTGCAGTGTACAAGAACTATAACTCCATCTTGAGTATTACAGAGTTATTGCCGTTTGTTAGTTTTCCTTGTCCGGAGCATAACTTGAAAACTACTGGTTGGAATTCAATACAACTTCATACAATGGTCAAGCACATTGAGAGGAAGTGCAGTGCACAAGAACCATAACTCCATCTTGAATCATTACAGAGTTACTGCCCTTTCTTACTTTTCCTTGTCCGGAGCATAACTTGAAAACTACTTGTTGGAATTCAATAGAATTTCATACAATGATCAAGCACACTCAGAGGAAGTGCAGTGTACAAGAACTATAACTCTATCTTGAGTATTTACTGAGTTATTGCCCTTTGTTACTTTTCCTTGTCCGAAGCATAACTTGAAAACTACAAGTTGGAATTCAATACAACCTCATACAATGGTCAAGTACATTGAGAGGAAGTGCAGTGCACAGGAACCATAACTCCAACTTGACTCATTACAGAGTTATTACCCTTTGTTACTTTTCCTTGTCCAGAGCATAATTCGAAAACTACTGGTTGGAATTCAATACAACTTCAAATAAAGGTCAAGCACAATGAGAGGAAGTGCAGTGCACAGGAACCATAACTCCATCTTGACTAATTACAGGGTTATTGCCCTTTGTTACTTTTCCTTGTCTGGAGCATTTTTTGAAAACTACAAGTTGGAATTCAATACAACTTCATACAATGGTCAAGCACAATGAGAGGAATTGCAGTGCAAAAGAACAATAACTCTCTTGACTCATTTCAGAGTTATTGCCCTTTGTTACTTTTACTTGTCTGGAGCATGATTCGAAAACTATTGGTTGGAATTCAATACGACTTCATACAATGGTCAAGCACATTGAGAGGAAGTGCAGTGTACAAGAACCATAACTCTATCTTGACAAATTACAGAGTTATTGCTAAGAACAATATCTCTTTTTAGTTTGTTTGCAAGGTATTATGTTACTACGAACTTCTTCAGTTTATAAAGCAGTCTTTTGGGGGTATTAATCACATTTAGTGATAGCTCTAGTTTGTATAAGTTTTATTCAAATATTCTAAATCATGGTTTAGATATGGCTTTCTCATTGGTTTAAATAAATCATGTAGTCCAACCCAGAAAAAGGCCCCATTTCTTAAGTGATTATTCTTGTTTCAGACATGTTGATCAGACTCGTTATATCAAAGTTAATTATGACCCAAACTTTCAGAGAAACTCAATTTTTTAAATGAAAAATAAAAGACCAAGATACTAAATGACCAAAACTGTAAAAACCAAAAAGACCATAATTGTTTTCCACATGCATTCTGAGAGAAACTTGCTGTCAGTAGCACTAAAAGACAATTAGCGTAGTTGAAGAGCCACTTCATCTTGGTGTGAGGCCCTGTGGGAGCCCTCTTGGACTTCATGGTTGTCAAGTTCTGGCTAAAACATAAACATCCCTCTGTTGGTGGTGAGTTTTGTTTAATCCTGTAATTCAAATACATGTACATATTTAACATAATGTATTTAGGTTGCTCTTTACATTATTTATGAAAATAGCACAATCCTACTTAAAGTGACATTATGCGCATTTTTTTCAAGTAACAATCCAGCTGAAAATGGTGTGTGTACAAAAGTGTAGAGGAAATAATAGCTTTTAACCCAATACACCAAACTCTTCCCGCTACCAGTATGAAAAAATAACTTTCCAAATATTGATTTTCTTATTTGACTGGGAGAGTCAATTTAAGAAAAGAACAACTGCATGCAGGAGTTGCTTCCCTTCCACTGCCGAAATCTCTACCAACATCAACAATGACACAATCAACTATCATTTTATCAGTCCGATTTTTTTATATCTAAAGCACCAACTTCAAATACTAATGCGGCATAATCATTAATTTAACACATTTAAATGCACAACAACCAAAAATTGCTTTTATAAAACTGTCACCAAAAATACACTATGTGCAGTAAGATGCGCTTAATGTCACTTTAAGGGATGTAGCGTGGGGCTAGTTTTTAGGTGATCATCTTTTTAGAAATGTTGGTAGAGAGTCATTGCGTAATTTGTTGTTTAAGTAAAACATAATTCTGACCAGAGCTGTCAGAGAAAACAAGAATTTTATGATTTCTGTACTTAAAATCTGTTGACAATACATGTAACAAAATGTAAAAGATAAGTCTACTTTTAGGTCTAAATGTGTTTAGAAAGGGTAAAAAGGTTCTAGAAGCCAGTAACTGAAGATTAGCATTTGCCATATACAATATCTAAGCCGGTAGATTGTAACTTTGCTGAAATATTAATTTCCATCATTTCTCAAAGCTTTTTGTTTGTTTTGTTGTAGTGACTTAACCTAGTATATTTGAAGTTGTGAAGTGAATGGTGTGTTGGATAATGACCAAAGGTATCGAAACATTCGGCTTCCTGTCTGGAGAATGTGCCGACTTGCAGAGTACATACCTCTCGGCTTAGGCAGAAAAGGTACCGGGAAACATTTCTTATTAGAGTGGATTTCTAGTATCCAGTATAGGACAGTGTCTGTTTAATAGATAAATATGATCAGAATGGAACCAGAATTTTTTTTTACCTTGCCAGTTTCATTTCACTTATAAATATTCACTTATCCAGGAAAGACTTTAGTTACCAGATAGAAGCCCTGTTAGATAAACTGATGCAAGACCCAGGCAGCGGTCAATAGACTGCTGAAAATACAATAGAAAATTATCAAAATTATTGTTGAGAATAAAAAAAGTTATGAAATGATAGAAATTGTATAAAACTTAGAAATTTTCAGGTTTTGGCCTTGCATCCAGTTCAAATAATTTTTCAATCAGCAGAATTGAGTCAATTTCTTATGGATGGTGGAAAGCTAGTTCTAGTTTGATGGTTACAGGCTTCTACAAATCTTCCAACTCTCTTGAAACATGGTATGAAAACTACAAGGAAAGAATATTTTAGAAAATTAAAACATGTGTTTAAAACAAAAGTAGAGTATGTGTTGAACATTAAGCTAAGGAAATAAAAGAATTTTGTTTTGAAATTCTAGGAGATGGAGGGAGACAGTCACAGCACATACGGTGTTTGATTTGTAGATACATCTATAGGTAAATTCCATGTAAGTATTACATACAGTGTTTGCTTTGTAGATACATCTATAGGTAAATTCCTTGTAAGTATTCCATGTACTCAGGGTTGTTGATATACTGTAACAGAAAGCATACCAAAACATCCTGACATAGTTCAAAGAATTGGAGTCATGATAATTCAATATGATCCTGGGAAACAATGTTTTGTGTAGGCATTCTTGCATAAAATGTGCTGTTTTTGCCTATTTTGCAAGTGTTTTAACAGGAGGAAAAATCTGTGTTAATGGGGAGATTCATGCGCCGTTATAACCCGTTTTCATTTATGCGCATTACAGGGCCATTGTAAACAATGGACCTGTCTCCCAAGTCTTTCACCAAGTAAGGCCTCGACAGTGCCGGGCTTAAAAACTGCTGGTGTATCTGGGGGGTCACTTAGTTTTACATAGGCTTATATTAAATATAGGAAAAACTTTAAAAATCTTCTTCTCTGAAACCACAAGGCCTAGAGCTTAGATATTTGGCATTTAGCATTGCCTAGTAGACCTCTTCAAAGATTGTTCAAATTATGACCCCCGGATCAAAATTGACCCCTCAAGGGGGTCACTTAGTTTTACATAGGCTTATATAGGAAAAACTTTAAAAATCTTCTTCTCTGAAACCACAAGGCCTAGAGCTTAGATATTTGGCATGTAGCATTGGCTAGTGGACCTCTACCAAAATTGTTCAAATTATGACCCACGGGTCAAAATTGACCCCGCATGGGGGGTCACTTAGTTTTACATAGGCTTATATAGGTAAATCTTCTTCACTGAAACCACAAGGCCTAGAGCCTAGATATTTGGCATGTAGCATAGTCTTGTGGACCACTACCAAGATTGTTCAAATTGTGACCCCGGGGTCAAAATTGACCTTGCCCGGGGGTCACTTAGTTTTACATAGGCTTATATTAAATATAGGAAAAACTTTAAAAGTCTTCTTCTCTGAAACCACAGGGCCTAGAGCTTAGATATTTGGCATGTAGCATTGCCTAAAAGACCTCTTCAAAGAGTGTTCAAATTATGACCCCTGGATCAAAATTGACCCCGCAAGGGGGTCACTTAGTTTTACATAGGCTTATATAGGAAAAACTTTAAAAATCTTCTTCTCTGAAACCACAAGGCCTAGAGCTTAGATATTTGGCATGTAGCATTGGCTAGTGGACCTCTACCAAGGTTGTTCAAATTATGACCCCCAGGTCAAAATTGACCCCGCATGGGAAAATTTTCTTCTCTGAAACCACAAGGCCTAGAGCGTAGATATTTGGCATGTAGCATTGCCTAGTAGACCTCTTCAAAGTTTGTTCAAATTATGCCCCTGGGGTCAAAATTGACCTTCCCCGGGAGGGGGGGGGGGCACTTTTTTGACAAAGATGTATATAGGAAAACCTATTTGGTATATAACATTGTCTAGTGATCTTCCACCAGGCAAGTGGACTTGTACCAAGGTGAGCGATATAGGTCCATCTTGGCCCTCTTGTTTAGCAAATTTTGTCTGCGCTATTTCTCAGCAACTTAAGGTGGGAAATCAATGAAACTTCATAGAAGTAGTTGATACCAAGCTTATTTGCGCATATTGATTGCATGTTCATTGAGTGTCAGCTCATTGATTTTAGCTCATCTGAGCAAGAAGTGCTCAAAGTGAGTTATTGTGATCTCCCAGCTAGTGTCCGTTGTCCATCTGTCTCCTGTCTATCCACACTTTACCTTGTGTATGCAACAGAGTCTGCATTTTTCACTGGATCTTCATGAAACTTGATCAGAATGACTGCCTTAATAATATCTAGGTCGAGTTCGCATATGGGTCATCTCGGTTATAAAAAACTGGGTCACAGTGTCAAATCATCGAAAAACCTTCTGTATACAGTAGAGGTTGCATTTTTCACTGGATCTTCATGAAATTTGGTCAGAATGATAGTCTTGACACAATCTATATCTAGTTTGAATATGGGTTATCTGGGATCAAAAACAAGGTCACAGGGTCAAATTATAGGAAAACCTTGTGCACGCGATAGATGTTGTATTTTTCATTGAATTTTCATGAAACTTGGTCAGAATGATTGTCTTGATGTTATAAAGGTCAACTTTGAATATAAATAATCTGAGTTCAAAAACTAGGTCACCTGGTTAAAAACCTTTTGAATGCGATACAAGTGATATTTACAACCCAATCATAATGAAAATTGGTCTGAATGTTTATGTGGATGACCTGGGATTAACAACTACATTAATTTACCAGGTCAATTCTGAGGAAAACCTTGTTGGTACTCTTGAAGTTACATTTTACAGCCAATCATTAAGTAAATTGGTCAGAAGGTTTGTTTTGTCAAGGTAAATATTTGTGTTTATGATATATAGTTTAGGATAGAAGTTTGGTCTCATTTAGTCATAAGTATGTCTCAGGTGAGTGATACAGGACCATCTTGGTCCTCTTGTTTACAATGTATTGTTAATTTGTATTCTGGCCCGAGCACAAGGTGTGTCTGTGGGTAAAAACACTGTTGCCACACATGCCTTAGACCACCAGCTGTAAATGGGTAGCAGTGATGAAAAACTTGCAGCCTCTCTTGTGTGAGCTAAACATCTGGAATGAGTGTTTGAGAGCAATTCAATAAGCTACAGAGGTTACTTTGCAATTGAACTGAAATAAATTTGTATATATAAGCTAATTTGTATAACCCAAAGTCTTCCCAAACAGTGAGAAAATATGCACATAATTTACTTCTAATTATGTTGAAAGTATTTTAGGAAATTAAAAAGTCTTGTCATGCATGTCTAACTTTAATTTCCTTATTGAATAAGAAATCCTGCTTTCTTTGTCAGGAGTATAATTATATTTATAGTTTAAACAGGATGAAAATGGAGTATTAACATATCTGACAATAATATTGCAAAAATATGGTTAATTTCCTGGTGTTTATTTTTGCAATTTTACAGAGGACATGTTGTAAAAGTTGAATATTCAATAACCATAACTTCCTAAAGTAATTTATGAATTATCTCCTTTTCTCTGTATTAACCTTTACCAGCCAATATCACACAGAGATCCAATTAAATTTCACATTTCAATTGAGAGTTGTAAATTAAGACAAACAAACTGACATAACTCTACCTTCAGGAATGTATGAATTATGTCTCCTTGCTTATTTTAATCATCCATGTTGAATGATCACTTTAAATTGCAAAATTCAGTGAATCATTATACAAAAATGTATCACACATATAACACATGTCTAGGTTTGCTAACAGAACAAAGAACTTTGTATCTTCATTGCATCTTTTTTAAAAAGCTACTGGAACAATGATGAAAAAAAATAATGTTTCATTTTGTTTCTGTTTGCATGAAAATATTATTTTACAATTTTTATAAGGAAGACTAGGTAGTCTTTGGTAAATGATGTTGTTATAATCATACTGTGCATAATTGCTATTAAGTTGTTCAGGACCTTAAAACTGCTTGAACTAAATGGCAGCTCAGCTTAAACAAATTCATAACACCAGCAGATTTGTGTCTTTAAATCTGTTTGAAACCTCAGTTTGTCAGTTTTTCATGTAGCTATTTCTGTAATGTCCTTTGTTCTGCTACTTAGCAGAACTTCCACTTAATTTACTTTCATCTGTTTGAGTTACACATGGTTTTCCCTTGCACGATGAAATTGTCTGGCCAAAAGCATGCAGATGTGAACTCTTGCAACATTATTTGTTTGCCTAACATGAAGTGAATTTCTGAAACACTGCAATGCATCATTCAGCCTGTTTTCTTGCTCCATACATTGTCCTAACAGATTCCAGGCTGTTTCTCTGTGCCAAAAGTTTTGTTCATCTAGGGCTACAAAGAGAAGATTTTGTAATGCTTGTTGTTGGTCTGGCATTCTCTGTAAAAAGCCGTAAGTCTTGTACTGAAGAAAATAGAGATACGGAATAGAATCAACAGCAGCCCAATCCATCCAGTCATCATATCTACTTCTATGTAGGAGTTCCTCTCTTGTTGATCTGAACATTTCATACTGAAGTTCCTTTGGAATACAGTTCATTTCTGAAGGCAGAAATCTCACACAGTAGGATGTAATATACTTTAAAGCTTCTTCATTGTAATGCATTGATATTATGGAGAATCCAAGCTTTACAGTGATCCCAGGATATTGATAACAGCCACATACAGTCTGAACAACTTCTATGTTGTATCGTTCTTCAGTATCTCTCAGAATGAACTCTGCTCTTTCCATGTCTCCAGTGCAGTAAAACACAGAAGCCAGCTTCAGTTTACCAGATGAGACATCTGAGTTGATCCCTGCTGACATCCACTCAAGTGCTTGAGGAGAAACACGGTTGTTATGCTGAATGTTGTAGGATGCCATCAAAGATCCAAGTGTTGTACAGAATCTAGGTGTCAAATGTTTGCATGCTGTCTGTTCGAAAACATTGCCTTCATTGTGATACCTGACTAAATTAAAAATAGTCTGTGATAGGAAAAACATCATTGCCTCTATACTTTGGTTTTTCAAGACAAGATACTCTTTATACAGCTTGTCATATGTAAAAGCAGTATTTAATAGAAGGTCGTTTGCATCTAGAAGAGATATTTCAGTGTTTTCAGCAGAGAATACAGCATAGTAATCTGCATCATGTATAATATTCAACTTCAACAACAGTCTTTGTCCAAGGTCATCAATCCGAATCCCAAGGAGAGAATCAACAGTAAGCTGTATTAAGTCTGACATCTTCTCAAGTAGTTGATTTCTGTTTTCCCGTGTAACTTTACCAGCCATCAAGTTGTTTCCAGGAATAATGAAATGAGGACAATTGCTGCGATGTATACATTGCCTAAGTGTTGAAAAACAGTATAGTAGACAGTTTAAAATATTACTTTCCTTCCAAACATGTGAAGGTTTACTCCTAATACAATGAAATAAAACTGTTTTACACATATAACTTGTAATGTGCTTTTGTCCATGAAGATTTATAAATGTTTTGAGAATCATCTTTAAAAGTATGTAGCACCTTATCTGGGTAATATTGAAATTAAACATGAAACATTTCTCAGCCAAGGACGTAGAAATTCTCCACTGGAAGTCTTTGTTTTCACTGACACTACCACCTGTGGGAACAACAAAACATCGGGATGTCTCTGCAAATCTTTTCATTCTTGCATCAGGCCACACTGAATGTTCCTGATCTAACCAATGTCTGACTGACTGTGGCAAGGACTTGAAGGGAAATGAGAAAATTTTATCCAAGTCAACAATTCCTGGTTGTGCTTGTGTTGCCATTGATGGTCCTTGTCGCTGTTGATCTTCATGTAGAAGGTCATCAATCTTTGTATTTTTCATCAACACTCTTCCATGTGTGTCCTTTACATAGTGATTCCCGTTTTCTACAGTTTCTGGAAGAGGAAGGTCAGGTCTAGTACACTGTAAGTAACAATATCCTGGTGGAGTTGATTCGTCCTGGATCATTAGCATGTTTTGTTTACAAGGAGACCACTCAGCCCAGTCCTGTATCACACTGTTGTAATTGCTACATACAAGTTCATCTAAGTCAGAGTGAAGTCCTCTTGTAGAAGTAGCTTCAGATTGACTTCCTAATAGATACACAGATATTTGATGATCTAATAAACTAGCTGTGATTGTTGCTGAAGTCTCTCGTAGTAAGTAAGCTCTTCTCCTCTTCTTCACCCTCCTCTCACTAACACCCATGTCACTGAGCACCTCTGACAGCCGCAGTGATACATTATGATAGTGAGCAGGAGCTTGGAACATTCTGAAATATTACACAAAATTTATTATAAACTTTCTATTATGGAGTAGAAATGATGATACAAATTTGATATTTTTACTTCTTGGTGATATGATTAGTCTAGTAAACAAAATTGAATTGTGAACTTTGTTTATTGTTTGTATGTACAGGTGTGAAAATACCCTGAACAAAGGTAATGTTACAAATAATATACAATTTACTTACCTTATATATTTTTGGGGTAAATTTTAATAGATTTTCCCTATTGGAATTTTTTAAAACTTTTATTATTAGGTAAATTAAACTTCCTCTTTTTGTTTTAAAGGCCAAAGTGAAGAGAGATAAGACCTTATCTAAAATTTCACATGTTAAAGTGACATTGCACATATTGTATTTTTGGTGACAGTTTTATAAAAGCAATTTTCGGTTGCTGTGCACGTAAATGTGTTAAACTAATGATAATGCCGCATTAGTTTTTGAAGTTCGTGCACATTGACCCCCATTTATGCATTCTTAAACAAATTTTTTAGTCAAACTGTGGGCAAAATACTGTAAAAACCTTTTTATTCCTTAACAATGAAAATATTAATTTATCAAAAATTAAGAAATGCATTTTAGTGAAGTGGGTGGGATAATGATAAGAGGCGTACTATTCTAAAGTACGACATATTACATTAGAAAAGATTGAAAATGGATACCTATTCTGAAAAACACACCACATACATAAAAGTTTACAATACCAAAATTCTAGCTAATTCTGCATTTAGCACCTTGACCTGATAGTGTATCGCTAAAGATATACACTAAAGATTAATATTGCGAAAAAGTTAAGTCATTGACCCATCATTATTTTTTCAGAAATTAAGTAGCAATATGCTAGTCTCTATAAAAACAGTGTCAATAAATTGTCTTGTTATTTTGATTTTCAGCAGTGACCTCCCTTAAGTTAATAGGACGTTTTATGCAGAGATTGATCATTAAAAAGACTGAGTATATGATTTGTCAATACAATCCCAATGTAAATTGCTATTAAAGTCCCAGGATCACAATTACAAGTAGCTCTTATTCTACCAAGAAAGATGTCTTGCTGGTGGAAATGATCTTTATTTGTACCAAAGTCATGCTTTTAAAATTATTGCCCATGCTAGAAATATAGCACAGTATATTTTTCTTTCAATGATATTGCAAAACATAAGAAATGCTTTCTGTCAACTCTTTTTCATGAAGAAATGACTTAACAGAACGGTTTTAGAGTGAATAGAACAATGTTCTATCATTATCCTATCATTAAATTTATTTTTCTAAATGAGTAAAATCAGTCAGATCCTGGAACTTTAGTCTTTGATTGACCAGTAAACTACAAAGAGAAATAAACATCAGCGAGCACAAACTTGGTGTCAAAATGAGTTGAAACGAAGATATTTTAATATGAAAACACTTGTGATGGCAGATGAATATTTCCTATGCACTTAGTTGTCCAATAAGTGATCTCTGGCCTCAACACCTATTGATTAGAGTGAAAACATAAAATGGTCAAACACTTTTGGTTTATATCTTTCAATGCTTCTACCTGACCAGATGTAAACAGCCTGTATAATATTTACTTTCCCGCGTTTCGCAGTATAGCGGGAAAGTTTTGTCTTCCAGTTACGGTTAGTTGAACCGCTCAGGTCAAGAGTAAGATATTGTGTAGAGAGTGACCAATAGTCAGTTGTTTATGTAGAAGGTTGACCAATGAGATTAAAGTAAAGGTGATAAGATAAACGTTCTAGACAGGTTTGTCAGTTCTAGGGTGCACACCCAATACTCATGAATGTGTCATCAAGTTTCAAGAATTAAGTGAAACTATTTAAAATTGTAAATTTTTTTGTGTGAAGTCCACACACGCCATTGAGAAAAGCGCTGACTGTTTTTGGACACAGGTTTTCAGAGTTCATTCTCTGTTTTTTCCTGGACCTCGCGCCTTTTCGAGGATATGGGTTTTTTTAACTTTTTTACGATATGAACATAAAGGAAAATAGGGAGAATCTTGTATTTTATACATGTTTGTATACATGTAGACGATAGTTAATGCATCTCTTGTAACAGGGAATGTTTATGTAATACAGCTTCTATTTTCTATATATAATATAGAGGTCCATGTATACAATAGTATTTATGTCGGAATAAACGGTCCCGTAGCCAGTCGTGCACCGCTACTGGGCGAAACATATTTATTTGTTTCTTCATTATTTAGTTAAGTGAAGACATGATCTGACATAATGTGGAATGAGGCATTAGACCCAAGAAAAATCAAAAGCACTGAAAGTGCTGACAACAAGGTGTCCTCTGGAAAATTGGGCACAGGGGGATTTTTCTTACAGACAATGAGCGATACTTTGCTTACAGTACTTGATTTTGGTTTCTATCCATTTATTTTAATCACAGACCTGCACTTCATTAAAAGCATCATGTTGCTGTTGTTTTATACTTTTTTCAAAAACCAAGTGAAATACAGTGCTTTTAAGTTGTTTGTAACCAGCTTTGTTTATGACACATCCTTCAGGAATACGTGACACGACCTACTCGTCTATTATTTCACGAAATTTTCATGAAACCTAAAATTTAAGTGGTGGTGCATTATGTTTCTGTAAGGGACATAATTTATGCTAACATCATAAAACATACAATACAGGTCATTATGTTCATAATGATGTCCGACCAGATCCGCCTCCGTGGTCTAGTGATCAGAGAAGCTGACTTAAAATTCTAAAAAGTGTCCTAAAAGTTACGGGGTTCAATGCTGACTAACTAGCAAATATACCTGAGGAGGCAAGTTACTATATTGTTTCACATTTAACAGATGTGTTAGTTTCTACCTGCATGTGACTGTGACACCTGTATGAAATTTTACAGCCGTAAAGTAGACGGATATTTTTTAATTTACGCCCATACAAAATAAAATACGCCCTAGACTGAATTCTAACCTGATAGTGCAAATTACGTCTGGAATACTGTTTTACGCACGGAAACCAACCGTAAATGGCACGGATTACGGGCGTACAAATGGCACGTAATATGTAAATGAGCAGGAATTTATAGATAAAAATTACGCCCGTAAAAATACATTTTACAGGCGTACAAAACCCAGATTTAACGTCTATACTAAATTTACGCCCGTAAAAATAGTAGTGCCAGAAATTACACCTATTAAATGTTGCATCCTAAGAAAAAGCTGACATTTAACTCCTATTCAAAGATTTAAAAATTGTTTTTACTACTATGAAAGTTACTGATATAGATAGTAGAAACATGCACATTACATATTAATTTAAAAGAAAAAGAGATAGTTGTGCAAGAAGTATATACAAGCATGACTATTGGCTATCACAATAAGTAAAACTATCCAAGGAATGATATTCTTTCAGACTCTTCAAACTCACAAGTCACAAACATCTCCACTTACTGTTTTAAAACACAGGCAATATCAACTCATTATTTACACCATTAAATTCAAGATAAACTGTCATTTCTTATTCAGAATGTTTCCTTTGTAGGATGACTGACTGAGTCTTAAAAATTGAAGCCCTGACTTTTAACTGATATATATTCTTTCAATTACAATAACAATCATATCATATTTTATTTTTAACTGTTCTTTGTTTAACAATTTACCTTTATAAATACTACACTCTCCTGTCCACAAGATAGTAATTAATATCCATGCTATGAAGCTAAATAACCAAATATGTTCGTTACATGTACCGGTATACATTACTACAAAATGCTTTCAAACATGTCTGCCAAATTGTTCTTTGAATCAACCAATCAGAAAACCAATAAATGATTACTTCCTGTTCCATTTTACAACCGTATTTCTGTTTTTTACGGGCGTAAAATAGAACTCAGTCATTTTGTGATTCATACAAAAAAGTGAAGTCCATATTTACGCCCGTAGAAAAATTTGCAGACATAAAGTTATAAAGTGACGCCCGTAATTTTCATCTTTTTCCTGCTTTAAACAAATTCCGGCTGAGTTACGCCTGTAAAACAGATTTTACTGCCCAGTTACGTGTCTTTTCCTGCTACTTTACGGTTGGAATTTTCGTACGGGAAAGCTCATACATCAATGGTTGCTACTTGTACCCACAAAATAATCTTGGTCCGAAAACTTCTGACTGCTTCCATGTTCAAGTGGTTAGATTAAACATTTAACTTTAAGGTTCAGCCATTTTGTTTCTTACTGCTATATCAAGGCAGTCAACATAATAATTTAAGAAGTTTCTATATATATTTCATATTAACACTCGGTTCACAGTGTTTTGAGTTTGCAAATTCATTTTATATTGATATGTATGATTTATCTTGCAACAATAGTTTATTGATGTGCTATTACACAGGTATTGTTGCCTTCAAACAATCACCATTGACCTACTTGCTCTCTTGAAATTTGCAGGTAATCAAGGTAGCTGTTCAGAAAGCAAAATAATTTGAATCGTCAATAGACACAATCCGCTGCTTCAGGTATGTTGACTTTTTAGTCTCCCCTGTCACCATGGCAATTATCCTGTTTCTTGTATCAGGCAGTGTTGTGTTATGGTTTTTATGTACTCAAAGGGTTGACAAAAATTAATGATAGTTGCACTGTGCATTAGTGTGTGGTTCAGCAAGTTCTTGTCAAGGCTGCAACGTCTACAAATTGGATCACTGTTAAATTGTTGCAAATAAAACAAGGGTGTGTCAAGCACTACATCTAGATGACTACCTCAAAGGTCAATGTCACACTTATGGCTAAAAACCACTTACAAGACACTATAATATATAGTTGGAATGTCAACGAATACCCAAATTGGTATCCGGATATTCGGTCGTTTTATGTACTAAATCTAATACGTTTTTGATCAATTTGTCACATATTTAGCGAATATGAATTTATAGCTTACAGTTACCCTAGCCAGGCGAATATTCCATCCCGAGAACTTACTTTTATATCTTTTAAGTCAGACAGTTAAAGGCTGTAAGATTCAATCATTCATGTCATAAAATCAGGATAAGATAAATGTCATACATGTTGTTATTAAGGGAGTTAACTCTGTAAGGACTTTCGTTTTCTCCGTGGCAGAGTCGTTACACGGACATTTACTTTCTTTTTCAACTGCTTCCAGGAAAATTCATTTCAGTAGTGATAGATCTGTAGGAGGCTTAATAGGACTGAGAATGAAAAGCTTCAATTAAGAACAACCTGAAAAGTTTTTCATTTAAATTAAAATAATAAACTTGTTTAATGTTTGTAAAATGGGGCGCAGTACAAAAAGATACTTCATATATGCAATGGCTAAAAATAGCACCTCTCCATCATGTATTGGTGTAATCAAGACTTTCATAATAATTGTCCTTAATCTAAATGTTCGCACAACAATTCACACCTAGAAATTGAAACTCTTTTGTTTGCATAATCTCTTTTGCTAAAGATTGACTATAGAAAGTGACATCACCACGGCAACCCGGTATTGTAAACTGACACTTTATCGGCTGTAATTGAAAATTAATTATTGTCATGAAAACAACACGTAAATATTCAAGTTTTTAATTGAAATTCGTTTTTTGGACGAATTTACCGAATACTCGGATACCTATATTGGATCCGAATATTCGGAACCTGAATGAATATTCGGATATCCGGACCATCTTGATGTCACATCAGGACACCATCTTGATGTAACAGTAGAACACCATCTTGATGTCACATCAGACAGAAATACGCTCACTGAACTAAGGATACCAACAATGCAGCAGTTTTTATGCTAAAAATGCATTTGTTTTATCTGTTGGGATGTAAATAAAACAACTTCAGCCAACATTTTAGACTGTATGCCTGTTGTACCGTAGTTGTTTCATTATGTTGAGCACAGAGCTTGAAGGACTAAAGTTGGTATTTGGAGAAAGATTTAACAAATTTTCACTGCCTATGCTAAAATAAGACACTTTTTGCTTACCACAGAAGTTAATAGTAAAGAATAGCATTAATAGTGAGGAAATGGATAGTTGAGCTTTTCATTAATAGTGAGGAAATGGATAGTTGAGCTTTTCATTAATAGTGAGGAAATGGATAGTTGAGCATTTCATTAATAGTGAGGAAATGGATAGTTGAGCATTTCATTAATAGTGAGGAAATGGATAGTTGAGCATTTCATTAATAGTGAGGAAATGGATAGTTCAGCTTTTCATTAATAGTGAGGAAATGGATAGTTGAGCTTTTCATTAATAGTGAGGAAATGGATATTTGAGCTTTTCATTAATAGTGAGGAAATGGATAGTTGAGCTTTTCATTAATAGTGAGGAAATGGATAGTTGAGCTTTCTATCTTGTCAGGTGTCTTTATGCCCCCACCAAAACAGATTTAAGGGAATCGGGCCGATGTTTGTTATATTGATAAAGGACAATAAGAGTTAAAAGTGCAGTGCACAATAACTCTAGCATTATAATTTTATAAGTGACTGCCCTTTGTTTGCTTGCCTGTTACATAGCCTATGCTATGTTCTCTTTAACTTGTTTATGAATTGAATCATTTGTGATTAAAGACCTTGTTTTGTGATGAAAATAAATGCAACCGCAAGTGTCTTTCCTACTATAAATCACCAATTATAAGAATTCAACAGACTTGTAAATACATTTTGACTGCCACATAGGTTCAGTAATGCTATGATTTTGCATATAGAGAGCTTTTGAGTACATGTACAGGTCATTAAGGAGAATGTGACAGTGATGTAACAGAAGACTCCCATATAAACGTGTAATTTCATTGGATAATCTATTGATTTAATCGATCTACCTTTTTATTGTACACTTGTTTTACACACGTACATCTATTATGGTACAGTCACATTATCCGAAATTAACTTTATTTTGAAATTATATGTTAGATATCAAATGTGCTAAGAACTGTTACACAAACAGATGTTAATGTTTTGTATAGATTAAATGATTACATGTACAAATCAAGAAATGTGCTGAGTTCTTTTCTTACTATAATGGTTCAATGATAAGCTATTCACACTTCCAATGTTTAATCTTAAAGTCTCCTTGTCAATTTTGGTCAAGATGCCTGCATGGAACTTCTACTAAATCCTAATAGCACCAAACCAGGATTCTAGTTGCTATGGCAACCAGAAGTAAAATTGATATTCTCAACAAACAAAACTCTTATTTCTAAGTATTACTTAGGAAGGTTGACCAGCCATTAGCATTACTCTAAGACATGATTATTTGTATAAGTTTTTTTCAAATAATCTAAACCGTGGTTTAGATATAGCTTTCTCATTGGTTTAAATAAATCATGTAGTCCAACCCTGAAAAAGGCCCCATTTCTTAAGTGATTACTCTTGTTTCAGACATGTTGATTCAGACTTATTTAATCTAAAGTTAATTATGACCCAAACTTTCAGAGAAAATTAAATTTTTTAAATGGAAGATAAAAGACCAAGATACTAAACGACCAAAACTGTAAAAACCAAAAAGACCATATTCTATTCCACATGCATTCTGAGAGAAACTTGCTGTCAGTAGCTCTAAAAGACTGAATTAGCATAGTTGATGATCCACGTCATCTTGGTGTGAGGCCCTATGGGAGCCCTCCTGGATTTCATGATTGTCAGTAGTTCTAAAAGACTGAATTAGTATAGTTGATGAGCCACGTCATCTTGGTGTGAGGCCCTGTGGGAGCCCTCTTGGACTTCATGGCTGTCAGTAGCTCTAAAAGACTGAATTAGCATAGTTGATGAGCCACGTCATCTTGGTGTGAGGCCCTGTGGGAGCCCTGGACTTCATGGTTGTCAGTAGCTCTAAAAGACTGAATTAGCACAGTTGATTAGCCATGTCATCTTGGTGTGAGGCCCTGTGGAAGCCCTTCTGGACTTCATGGTTGTCAAATTCTGGATAAAACATAAACATCCCTCTGTTGTTGGTGAGTTTTGTTTATTAATCCTGTAATTAAAATACATTTATATACTCAACATAATGTATTTAGGTTTCTCTTTACATTAATAATGAAAATAGCACCACCCTACTTTAAAGGGATGTAGCACGGGCTAGTCTTTTGCTGATCTTCTCTTTAGAAATGTTGGTAGTCATTGGGTAACTTGTTGTTTAAGTAAAACATAATTCTGACCAGAACAAGAATTTTATACTTTCTGTACTTAAAATCTGTTGACAATACATGTAATAAAATGTGAAAGATAAGTCTACTTTAAGGTCTAAATGTGATTAGAAAGGGTAAAAAGGTTCTAGAAAACGTGATTAGAAAGGGTAAACAGGTTCTAGAAAACAGCCAGTAACTGAAGATTAGCATTTGCCATGTACAACAACTAAGCCAGTAGATTGTTACTTTGCTGAAATATTAATTTCCATCATTTCTACAATCTTTTGTTTTGTTGTAGTGACTTAACCTACCGGGTAGTAAATGTGAAGAATACATACCTCTTGGCTTTAACAGGAAAGGTACAGGGAAACTTTTCTTATTGGAGTGAATTTCTAGTATCCAGCATGGGACAGTGCCTGTTTAAAAGATGATATGATCAGAATGGAATCAGAAATTGGTTTTGCCTTGCCAGTTTCATTTCACCCCCCAAAAATTTTCTTATTCAGGAAAAATTTTAGATACTACGTTGAAACCCTGTTAGATAAACTGACCCAAGACCCAGGCAGTGGTCAATAGACTGCTGAAAATACAATAGAGAATTATTATTATTAGTGTCTAGAATAAACAATGTATGTTATGGTAGGAATTGTGTTAGCATGGGAATTTTCAGAAGGTTTTTCTTTGCATCCAGTTAAAATAATTTTTCAATCGGCATAATTGAGTTAATTGGCAGTTTCTTACGAATGATTGAAAGCTAGTACTAGTTTGGTTGCTGGCTTCTACAAGGTATGAAAACTTCAAGGAAATAAATAATTTAGAAAAAATTAAAACATGTTTTTACCATTAAGCTTCGGAAATTAAAGAGTTTGTTTTAAATTCTAGTAGGTGATGGCAGACAGTACTGGCAGCACATTAGGCGTTTGCTTTGTAGATCTATACCGGTAAGTAAATTTCATGTATGTATTAAATCTTGTACTTGTGTTGTTGATCATCTACTGTAATCTGAAAGCATACCAAATCAACCTTGTGTATTACATGAAGTGCTAAGTATTAGATTGTGGGTCAAATTAATTTGACATGATGTTGGGAACTATAGAGTATGTTTTGTATAGGAAGCAATTCTACTTGCAATGATGGTTAGATTGCCTATCTCAAATAATGAACCTCAAATTATTTTGACCAGTCTGTCATGTACCTAGGGGAGATAAATCAGAGATGTTAAAATGACTTAGTAGAGAGGTTGTCTCCCTGTAACTGACAGATGCATGAATATTGATATCTGTAGCATTAAAATAGTTATAAGTTTTCAGCTCTCCTGAACATGTTCTCGGTAGGATGAACTTCTGTATCTGATATCAGGCTTTAATTTGTATAGAAGTTGAGTTAACCATAGTCTCCAGTGTGGCAGTTTGGTACTGGTGCATCTATCAGAGCTTATCTGGACTAAGGTTCAAAGAAGCAGGGATTTTTTAATAAATTTGAAGAAATGTTTCTCATGAAGACACTGCATGTCACACAGCAACACTTCGAAACCTAAAGCTCAAGTTTAAGGTCTAGGTTCAAGGCAAATATCGAGGTTTAAGGTAGGTATACTTAAGTCACTTTGTCTGTCCATCTGACTGTCCATGCTGTTTACAGGCGTGGTTGGTGCAAAGCCTTTTTAGCTCGA
This sequence comes from Saxidomus purpurata, assembly GCA_022818135.1. Classification (NCBI taxonomy): domain Eukaryota; kingdom Metazoa; phylum Mollusca; class Bivalvia; order Venerida; family Veneridae; genus Saxidomus; species Saxidomus purpurata. Next base: position 19,071,548 of record JAFMSR010000018.1, on the reverse strand, counting down.
CTATTCGAAGAATAAGGAGACTATTGCACTCGCCCCGGCGTCGGCGTCTGCGTTGGTTAAAGTTTTTAATAAAGTCAAATATCTTGAATACTATCAAAGGTATTGACTTGAAACTCAAAATATATCTTTACCATCAACATCTACACCTGAGGAAACAATCCCCATACCTCTGTTTTGATTTTTGACAGATTTATGGCCCTTTTTAACTTAGAATTTTTGGTTAAAGTTTTTAATAAAGTCAAATATCCTGAATACTATCAAAGGTATTGACTTGAAACTCAAACTGTTTGTTTACCATCAACATCTACACCTGAGGAAACAATCCCCATAACTCTGTTTTGATTTTTGACAGATTTATGCCCCTTTTTAACGTAGATTTTTTTTGTTAAAGATTTTTATAAATTCAAATATCTTGAATACTATCAAAGGTATTGACTTGAAACTCAAAGTATGTGTCTACAATCAACATCTACACCTGAGGAAACAATCCCCATAACTCTGTTTTGATTTTTGACAGATTTATGCCCCTTTTTAACTTAGAATATTTGGTAAAAGATTTTATAAAGTCAAATGTTTTGAATACTATCAAAGGTATTGACTTGAAACTCAAAGTATGTGTCTACCATCAACATCTACATCTGATGAAACAATCCCCATAACTCTGTTTTGATTTTTGACAGATTTATGCCCCTTTTTAACTTTGATTTTTTTTATGGACTTAAAATGTATGTTTACTGTCAACATCTTCACCAATGTTTTTGATTTTTGACATTTATGCCCCTTTTAACTTAGAATTTTGTCACAGTTTTTACCAGACTAACATGGAAATACTCGAAATGGCTTTCTTTTGAAATATCATAGAATAATTATGCAGCATGCAGCGGTCATGCTTTTTTAATTCTATACATTTCAATTTTGAAAAGTTACAGAGTTATTCATGATCAAATTTACAAGGTTATGTATTTCTTTGAAATTATCCCCTCCTCCCTCCACTTGGCTTACAGAATCCAGAGTAAGGCTTTGAATGTAATGTACATTTACAAAGGTCTTTGAACAAGTTTCATATCTTTGACCTTAATTCTTACAGACAATTACACAATACTCCTGTTCTTTGACAAAAAACCCATTTTACCAACAACCTTTCGAATAGTCGAGCGTGCTGTCATGTGACAGCTCTTGTTCTGCATATTGTCAGCATTTTGCTATTGGATAATCTTTGCTTGACAATTGGCCCTTTGACTTTTTCAGCAAATTTTGTCTGCACTATTTCTCGGCAACCAAAGATGGGAAATCAATGAGAGTAATGCATACTTCATTTGTGCGTATCATTGGCATGTTGTGCTTTGATAATTTTTCATTGAGTTACAGCCCTTCATTTAGGAAATAATTATTTTCACTGAATTTCCAAATTTTGTCAGATTTCTATGGCACAATTTTGTCTGGGCCATGAATGGGAAACTTCTTGAGTGACAACTTTATAAATTTGGACTGCCTTATTTAGAAATAGTAAGAAATGTACGTTACTTTTTATGAAAACAGGAAAACCTTTTTGTATTCTTTTGCTGCAGAAAATTTACAAAACTGGCACGTATTCAAATTATGAATGTAAAGTCCACATTATAAGTATGTGTACTACAGTATGTTTAAACAAGTGCAGATAATGAAATAACTGATTTCATTGTATTTGACTAACAGATAACAGACTACATGTACATTGTATTTTAGGGGTGAAGTAATTAAACCATTGTTTGACTATCTGCTTTGAGTGATTATATGTAGCTCATATTTCATAAATAATTTACCAAGTCTACAAGTTATGGGCCAGGCTGTTTTAAAGAAAGTAACTCGGAAGAGTTGTAGACAGAATCCAACTATCTAACAAACACCTTTTTTAGCTCACCTGAGCTGGCTCAGGGTGAGCTATTAGGATCGATGAATGTCCGTCGTCTGTTGTCTGTCGTCCGTCCACACTTGGTTCGTTAACACTCTAGTGGTCACATTTTTGCCTCAATTGTCACGAAACTTGGTCAGGATGTTTGTCCTAGTAATTACTCGGACGTGTTCGAATATGGGTCATCTCGGATAAAAAAACTAGGTCACAAAACCCAAAAATAGAAAAATCTTGTTTAGGCTCTAGAGGCTACTGTTTCAGTCCAAATATCCTGGCAATTTGTCAGAAAGGTTGTTTTGATGATTTCGAGCTCAAGTTTTAATATGGGTCACCTGGGGTCAAAAACTAGGTCACACAGCCCAAATATGGAAAAACCTTGTTAACACTCTAGAGGTAACATTTTCAGCCCAAATATCCTGGAAATTTGTCAGAAAGGTTGTTAAGATGATTTCTAGCTCAGGTTCGAATATGGGTCATCTTTGGTCAAAAACTAGGTCACAGAGCTCAAATATGGAAAATCCTTGTTAACACTCTAGAGGTAACATTTTCAGCCCAAATATCCTGGAAATATGTCAGAAAGGTTGTTTCGATGATTTCTAGTCCAGGTTCGAATACGGGTCATCTGGGGTCAAAAACTAGGTCACAGAGCCCAAATATGGAAAAACCTTGTTAACACTCTAAATGTTACATTTTCAGCCCAGATATCCTTGAAATTTGTCAGAAAGGTTGTTTTGATGATTTCTAGCTCAAGTTCGAATATGGGTCATCTGGGGTCAAAAACTAGGTCACAGAGCCCAAATATGGAAAAACCTTGTTAACACTCTAAATGTTACATTTTCAGCCCAGATATCCTTGAAATTTGTCAGAAAGGTTGTTTTGATGATTTCTAGCTCAAGTTCGAATATGGGTCATCTGGGGTCAAAAACTAGGTCACAATGCCCAAATGTGGAAAAACCTTGTTAGCACTCTAGAGGTAACATTTTCAGCCCAAATATCCTGGAAATTTGTCAGAAAGGTTGTTTCGATGATTTCTAGCCCAAGTTCGAATATGGGTCATGTGGGGTCAAAAACTAGGTCACACAGCCCAAATATGGAAAAGCCTTGTTAATACTCTAGAGGTAACATTTTCAGCCCAAATATCCTGGAAATATGTCAGAAAGGTTGTTTCGATGATTTCTAGTCCAGGTTCGAATACGGGTCATCTGGGGTCAAAAACTAGGTCACAGAGCCCAAATATGGAAAAACCTTGTTAACACTCTAAATGTTACATTTTCAGCCCAGATATCCTTGAAATTTGTCAGAAAGGTTGTTTTGATGATTTCTAGCTCAAGTTCGAATATGGGTCATCTGGGGTCAAAAACTAGGTCACAGAGCCCAAATATGGAAAAACCTTGTTAACACTCTAAATGTTACATTTTCAGCCCAGATATCCTTGAAATTTGTCAGAAAGGTTGTTTTGATGATTTCTAGCTCAAGTTCGAATATGGGTCATCTGGGGTCAAAAACTAGGTCACAATGCCCAAATGTGGAAAAACCTTGTTAGCACTCTAGAGGTAACATTTTCAGCCCAAATATCCTGGAAATTTGTCAGAAAGGTTGTTTCGATGATTTCTAGCCCAAGTTCGAATATGGGTCATGTGGGGTCAAAAACTAGGTCACACAGCCCAAATATGGAAAAGCCTTGTTAATACTCTAGAGGTAACATTTTCAGCCCAAATATCCTGGAAATATGTCAGAAAGGTTGTTTCGATGATTTCTAGCAACTTTGTTAAAAGCAGTTGTACTCAGGTGAGCGATAAAGGGCCATCATGGCCCTCTTGTTTAAAAATGTTATTACAGAATAAATGGAAACAAGTTACACTCAAGACTTAAAAGCTAAAAAGCAGCCAAGTGAAGAATTTGGATTTTTATTCAGGTAGAACACATCAAGTGAACTATAAAGTCACACACAATTATTTTCATCAGCCATGGAGCAGTGGGCACAAATAGGACATAAATGAACAGTGCAAACATTTGCTGCCTTAAGCCCATCCCCAAGGAAAATCCCCAAAGTCAGAGGTATTCAAGGCATACACAAATTCCATCAAATATGCAGAACATAAGTTCTATTCCAGCCATATGTGTGAACAGCACATGTCGAATTCATGTCTGTTGGTGGAGAAAAGACTGTCTGAAGTTCCGCAGATTAGTATGAAATTAAAGCATTTAATTAAGTCATCTTCAATTTGTGTCTATCAGATTCTCTGGAAGGATTTGAAGTCAGTCTTCTATTTGTGATATGCTATACAGTTGAGAAACATTGGTGATTAAAACTAGCCTCAATTTATATATTTCCACACCCGATACATAAGGATTAAATGCACGTCGTAAATAGGCCTAGCATAAACACAAAAATGTAAAGAGGTATAGATTCAATTCGATAACGCTACTATTATCGGAAAATCCCATTTCAACGTTTTAGGTAAGAAATAGTATTTTGATTAATACGTTTATTGATAAAATGGATAAAAAACGGTGCATATTCAAAAGGCCGCCATAGCGTAGAGGTTAAGGTGCCTGAATTCGGACCAATTATGCATTGTCGCTGGAATACAACGTATAGCTGGAATGCATTTTTAGCTCACCTGAGCTGGCTCAGGGTGAGCTATTAGGATCGATGAATGTCCGTCGTCCGTCCACATTTAGTTCGTTAACACTCTAGTGGTCACATTTTTTCCTCAATTGTCACGAAACTTGGTCAGGATGTTTGTCCCAGTAATTACTCGGACGAGTTCGAATATGGGTCATCTCGGATGAAAAACTAGGTCACATGACCCAAAAATAGAAAAATCTTGTTAACACTCTAGAGGTAACATTTTCAGCCCAAATATCCTGGAAATTTGTCAGAAAGGTTGTTTCTATGATTTCTAGCTCAAGTTCGAATATGGGTCATCTGGGGTCAAAAACTAGGTCACAGAGCCCAAATATGGAAAAACCTTGTTAACACTCTAGAGGTAACATTTTCAGCCCAAATATCCTGGAAATTTGTCAGAAAGGTTGTTTCGATGATTTCTAGCCCAAGTTCGAATATGGGTCATCTGGGGTCAAAAACTAGGTCACAGAGCCCAAATATGGAAAAACCTTGTTAACACTCTAGATGTTACAATTTCAGCCCAGATATCCTTGAAATTTGTCAGAAAGGTTGTTTAGATGATTTCTAGTTTTAATAATGTGTTGTTTATTGAACAACTCATTTGCTAATTTTATACATAAGATTGATAAATGACATTTGTATTGTTATCAGTACACATCTCTCTATGGTAAGGCCAGAGTTTTTATATCTCTTGGTTTATGTGACTGCCTGTCCTATTTTTTGAAAAGGTAGAATAACAATGACATTATGAACTGACATTTTATTTTCATTATTTCCGCTGTTCCGACTCCACAGACTAGTTAATGAAGTGTCAGAATAGTAGGGATATATAATTGAAAGTAATTATTTTAAAGTGTTTATTTTGTTTGAAAATGACTATTATTGACTGGTGCAGTAGACTGATGTTCAATATGTGCTCTGTTCAATACAGTAGGAAAAGTCCTTCATACTCAATATTTTAGAAAACTTCCCATAAACCAAGCAATATAAAAACTCTGGCCTAAAATTGGCACTTGTATAAAGTTTTAAATAGCGATGATGCAATACATGTTCTTGACCCCAAGTTGAACTTCCATGTTAAAGATTTTGGTACAAAAAATGTAGTTGTAATTTTTACATTCACATCATATAAAATTAAATCAATATTTGATATATATACAAAACATATAAGAAGAGATCAGATTTATCAATGACAAATATGCCTATGCATGTTTTTCTTTCATAATGAGCTCTTGTCCTAGTACTCTTCCATCTATCACTTTGGAAAGTACCATAAATTGTTAAAACATTGAATAGCTTACAGTGCAGATCATGATCAGACAGAAAAATAATGAATAGCTTACAGTGCAGATCATGATCAGACAGCAAAATAATTAATAGCTTACAGTGCAGATCATGATCAGACAGCAAAATAATGAAAGTGCAGATCATGATCAGACAGCTAAATAATGAAAGTGCAGATCATGATCAGACAGCAAAATAATGAAAGTGCAGATCATGATCAGACAGCTAAATAATGCATAGCAAACAGTGCAGATCATGATCAGACAGCAAAAAATAAATAGCTGACAGTGCAGATCATGACCAGCCAACATACAATGAATAGCTTACAGTGCAGATCATGATCAGACAGCAAAAAAATGAGGCCTAGAGCTTAGATATTCAGCATGTGGCAATAATTGACTCTACCAAGATTGTTCAAATGACCTCAGGGTCAAAATTAACCCTGCCTGGGGGGGGGTCTTTTGATTTTACATAGGCTTATTAAGAGGATATCATGAGCCAAAGGTAAAAATTGATCCTTTCTGCTATTAATAACCTTTTATTTTTGCCAATGGTAGACAGGTGAGCGATACAGGGCCATCATGGCCCTCTTGTTTAAAGTTTCGTTATGTCCTATATTCCCCCTTTTTTGGGAGGGGGAGGGAGGGGGCTGTTTCGTGACCATTCTACTTGTTATTTTTCATTATAACTTAATTAACCTCCATTACAGTTTTTACAATTTTTGCACATTTACATGCTTTAGCACATTTTTTTCTGCCATAATCTTGATCTACATGGCTTTTCTTCTTTAAACATATCCTCAAAAACATAGATAGAATTATGAGTTCATGTTACATTTACTTCTAATAAAAACCCGTACATTTTGTGAATAGTCAATAGACTAACATGGATGCAAAATCTGAAAAATGAAGATAAAAAAAACTTGCACAGCTAGGACTCGAACTCGTGATCCAAGTTTCGAAGGCCGCCGATTTATCCACTACGCTATACGTCTTTGGTGTTATGTCAAGACTCTACTTGCGTACATATACCTTTTCAAACAAGGTATGAAGGGATAATTTTACACCTGACTACCCTTTATCCCTTGTTTATGTAAACATGATAATAGTAGAAATATCGAATTTTACCTATAACCATTTTCTGTAATTGCAACAAATAATAAAGCAAGTTATGAGAATGTTTTACGAACTTTGTGTCGGTATTAAAGTTTTTTTTAGTTTGTTTTTCCAGTTAGAGAAAAGATATATGTCTAAAATTCATGTAAGTAAAATTATCTTTTTCAACTTTCAGCTAAAGAATATGTTTAAAATATTTCAGTATGAAAATACGCTTTATTCACAGAATCCATCTTATTTTTCCGCCTAAGCCGTAGGCAGAATACAGGTAGTCTTAACAGCGCTAATTTATAAAATTCCATGTACGCCTAATTTCGGCAGAAAAATCTTGCTTATACTTACTATTTTAATGGATTATGGTTGATATTAGAGGGAATCCGGCTAACATATCTTGTCATAAAGATAGTCAAAATGTCAATTGTAAAAGTGCAGACCAATTTCTTGAAAAAGCCAGTATTGCCGAAAATTTAAATTAAAGAGTTGTTTTAAATAGAAATACAGTTATAGTGATTATTCTCTGAGGAATATTTGAAAGAATTTATTATAGTACTAAGTTTGCATTATAGACTCTACTAACTTTGTTACACCTTGGTGAAGTCACAGGCGACACTTTAATTTAATTCTCTGCTCTGTCTCTCACACTTCATCTTTAATGTTTATGATGTTGAATCCCTTAAAGGGATTGATTTCAAATTAGTCCAATGAATCTTTACAATTTTACAGAGGACAGTTGGTGAAAGTTGAATGTACAACAACCATTACTCTACCTAAGGTCAATTATGAGTAATTTCCCATTACAAGCCAATATCTGAGTCACACAGGGATCCGATGAAATTTCACATTTCCATTGAGGATTGTAAATGAAGACCAACTACAGGCCTACCTACAAGAATTTCTAAATTATATCTCCTTGCTTATTTTAATCATTCATGTCGCATGATCACTTTAAATTGCAAAATTCAGGGAATCATTACCTTAAAGCTTTCTTGATAGTTCAGTTTCATACAAGATCCACAATCAAGATTTGAATCCTTGTTTATTATTGAAAAATAATACACACATCATAACAAAAATAAGTTTGCTTACAAAACAAAGAATTTTAATGACATCTTTTTAAAAAGAGCTACTAGAACAGTGCTGAAATGGTTTAATGATACTTCATTTCATTTTTGTTAGAATATGAACATAATTCACATAGATCTAGATAATCTTTGGCAAATGATTTTGTTACAATAAAACATTGAGAATTTGACAGTGATGTTGTTTAGGACCATTAAACTGTTTTGAACTAAGTAAAGTAGCTCAACTGTAACATATTTATAACACCTTAAGCAGATTTGTGTGTCTGAATATGTTTTGTTATCTGTAATACATGTGACCTCAGTTTGTCAATTATAGTTACAGTTGTTACAGAAACAGTCCATGTCTTTCATGTGACCACTTCTTCCAATGTCCTTTGCTCTACTACTCAACAGAACTTCCACTTGATTTACTTTTATTTGAGTTACACATTATTTTCTCTTGCAAGATGAAATAGTCTGGGCAGAAGCTTACAGATATGAATCCTTGCAACATTATTTGTTTCCCTTACATGAAGTGAATTTATGTAACACTGTAATGCATCACGGGGCCTGTTTTCTTGCTCCATACACTGTCCTAACAGATTCCAGGCTGTTTCCCTATGTGCAAGGTTTTGTTCCCTTAGTGTTACCAAGAGAAGATTACGTAATGCTTGTTGTTGGTCTTGCATTCTCTGTAAATAGCCGGAAGTCTTGTACTGAAGAAAATAGAGATACGGAATAGAATCGACAGCAGCCAAATTCATCCAGCGATCATATCTGCCTCTGTGTAGGAGTTCCTCTCTAGTTGATCTGAACATTTCATACTGAAGTTCCTTTGGAATACAGTTCATTTCTGAAGGCAGAAATTTGACACAGAAGGCTGTAATATACTTTAAAGCTTCTTCATTGTAATGCATTGATATTATGGAGAATCCAAGCTTTACAGTGATCCCTGGATATTGATAACAGCCACATACAGTCTGAACAACTTCTATGTTGTATCGTTCTTCAGTATCTCTCAGAATGAACTCTGCGCTTTCCATGTCTCCAGTGCAGTAAAACACAGAAGCCAGCTTCAGCCTGCTGGATGAAACATCTGAGTTGATTCCTGCAGACATCCACCCAAGTACTTGAGGAGAAACATGGTTGTTGTGCTGAATATTGTAGGATGCCACCAAAGATCCAAGTGTGGTACAGAATTGAGGTGTCATAAGTTGGCATGCTGTCTGTTCATACACATTGCCTTCAGTGTGATACCTGACTAGATTATCAAGAGTCTGCATCAGGAAAAGGATCTGTGCCTCTAAACTTTGGTTTGTCAATCTGAGCAGAAACTCTCTATACAGTATATCTAATGTAAAAGCACTATTAAATAGTAGTTCAGATGCATCAGTATTTGTAGCAGTGAATACATCATAGTAATCTGCATCATGTATAATATTCAATTTCAACAGCAATCTTAGTCCAAGATCATCAATCTGAATCCCAAGGAGAGAACCAGCAGTATGTTGTATTAAGTCTGACATCTTCTCAAGTAGTTGATTCCTGTTTTCCCTTGTAATTTTACCAGCCATTAAATTGTTTCCAGGAATAATGAAATGAGGACAATTGCTGCGATATATACATTCCCTAAGTGTTAACAAACAGTATTGTAGACAGTTTAGAATATTACTTTCCTCCCAAACATGTGAAGGTTTACTCCTAATACAATGAAATAAAACTGTTTTACACATATAACTTGTAATGTGCATTTGTCCATGAAGATTTATAAATGTTTTGAGAATCATCTTTAAAAGGATGTAGCACCTTATCTGAGTGATGTTTAAATTAAATATGGAGCATCTCTCTGCCAATGAGGTAGAAATTCTCCACTGGAAATCTTTATTTTCACTGACATTACAACCTATGAAAACAGCAAAACAGTGAGATGTCTCAGCAAATCTTTTCATTCTTGCATTAGGCCATGCTGAATGTTCATGATCTAACCAATGTCTGACTGACTGTGGCAAGGACTTGAAAGTAAATGAAGTAACAAGATCAATGTCATCAGACCCTATAGGTTTTTCAAGTTTTACCGGTGATGGTCCTTTTTGAATATCCAGTAGAAAGTCACCAATTGTATTTTTCATCAACACTCTTCCATGTGTGTCCTTTACATAGTGATTCCCATCTTCCTCAGTGCAAGGAAAAGGAATATCATATCTAATGCACTGTAAGTAACAATATCCTGGTGGAGTTGATTCATCCTGGATCATTAGTACATTGTGTTTACCAGGAGACCACTCAGCCCAGTCCTGCATCACACTGTAATTGAAACTGTTAAGTATATCTAGGTCAGCGTTAAGTCCTCTTGTAGTAGTAGCTTCAGATTGACTTCCAAATACATATGTAGATGTTTCATGACCTTTTAATCTATTTAAGATTGTTATTGAAGTCTCTCGTAGTAAGTGTGCTCTCCTCCTCCTCTTCACCCTCTTCTCATTAACACCAATGTCACTGAGCACCTCTGACAGCCGCAGTGATGCATTATGATAGTGAGCAGGAGCTTGGAACATTCTGAAATATTACAATAAAATTATTATAAACTTTCTATTATGTATTTGATTGAGTAGAAAGGATTATCAAATTTTTATGTTTTACTTCTTGGTGTTATTATAAGCTTGGTTTTAGCAAACAGAAAATCATTGTGTTTGTTATAAATCTTTTAAAATGATAGTACACAATGATTATGTAATCACTAACCTTATATTTCTTTTTTTGGTAGATCTAAGTCGATTTATAGATGATCGGTATTTTTGGAAATTCTGTAATTTAAACTTCCTCTTTCTGTTTTAAAGGGTTAATGTGAAGGGAGATAAATTATTAAAAGTACAGTATGTTAATGATAGTCTCCCTTCATTCAAATAGTAGGTTGTAGACTGACAATAGTTTTGGTTTACTGATTTAGGTTTGTTGTCATTAAGAATACAAACTATTGGCTGTTAAAGCAGTGACAACTCTAAGTAGGGTTGGAGTCCATTGCTGTCATACCTTATTATTACAGTTTTCATTGGATTTTGTGTGTCTGTTAGTGATATACCGTCCAACCTGTCTTAACCAACCAACTGTTTTAATACGGGGTTGGAAATGTAACATGTAAGTAAAGTAGTGTATAGGTTTTTGAACAAATATTATGAAATGAATGAAAATTGCCTAGGAAGGTACAATGAAGATTTGGTTAAAACCACTGTTCATTGTGTAGCTTCAAAAAGTTGATATTTCTATCTTTTATCCGTGTAAATGTCAAATTATTTTATATGCTTATGTAAATGTTTAAAAAGTAGTGAAAAGTTTTTATTGTTGGGCCAGTATAAAAACTGATACCGGTTAAACATGCCGGTATCTTCTGGTATCAGGTAATGTGGATCCATTACATTACTATTACTAGATTTTTTTAATTCAGAATTTACAATCAATGTTCAGTTTGTTTTTGAATGGAAAAGTATGACTGCACAGTCACTGACAGTCTATTTTTATCAGACTAGTTTACATTTCATGTGAGCAATAAACTGACATGTAGTCAAAGTTAACTAAATGGTTGGGATGCACTTTATATTTTTATCAGACTGGTTTACATTTCATGTTATCACACTGGTTTGCAGCAATAAACTGACAGGTAGCTAAAGTTAACTAATTGGTTGGGATGCTCTTTTAAATAACAAGACTTGTCAGTAGTCGTGAAAATATATGTTGGTTTGTTGACAAACATTTTAACTGCAAACGATTTTGTGATGATAGCGGTAATTTCTGTTTCTTTTTAAGTCAATAACAAGAAAAACTGTGATACAAAGTATCACAGCGGGCCAACAAACAAGAATCCCGTGTAAATATTTTGGAAATTGGCGATGGTTGATATTGAGGCATGGCCCCAAAAGAACTCGAGGAAACCAATTCTGGTTGAACAAACAAAACCTGACACGACACCACATCTACTGACTGACCTGTAGTATCGAAACTTTACTGTTATCAAATAATATTTATACAGTATGTCCAGGAATGCTCTATAGACCGTTCCTGGTATGTCTGAATTTTTCATTACCATTATCCTTATTAATTTGACATGAATGAAGATTTTTATGATTATTTGCCGTAAAATATTCTTAAATGGTTAAAAAGCTAAAAATGATTATTAAAACAGCAGAAAAAAGTAAAAAACAAAATTGGGTGTTGATGGGATTCGAACTCGTGGATTCGTAAAAGTACACGTACACAAAAGTGTTTGAGCTATCGGCTTTTAATCCATTACACCACGGAGACAGACTTGTAAAATATGGGAAAAAATTAGCTGAGATAATATCATATATATTTAAAAAGGCCATCAAAGAATATTCAGTCGACTGCACTAAGTCTTTGTTTCTATAATATCAAAGGCTGTGTAAGTGGAAAAAGCAATCGTATTTGCTTTACACGAACCTAGAATATAAACTTATTCTGTCTCTGTTATAAAGTCTGTGAAGTCAATTTGCATCTCCCATTTCAAAATATTTACATGAAAGCTTTGTTTTTAGGCCTGCTCTGATACATAGTTTTTCTTGTACCGTATTATTACAGTTTTCATAGGATTTCATGTGTCTGTCAGTGATACAGCATCCAACCTGTTTTAAACAGCTAGCCAAGGAATGCAGCCATTTGGGTGTTGAAGCACAGTTACCACTTAAACCATTGCTATCACACCTTATTACAATTGATTTGATTTGAATATGATTTTATAAAGGTCCGTCCTTGAGAGCAATTGTGTTAGCTTTATCTACCTGGATGAGACCCTCACCTTATTATTACAGTTTTCATTGGATTGTGTGTGTCTGTTACTGATATACCATCTGTATTAAACTAGATGGCTACCTAGAAGGTCAAGGCCATACCTCTTACATAACAGTGCTTTACAATAATTTGTGATTGAAGCTGCGACTTTGCAATGCATGGACCAATTTTCAGATAACATAACACAGCTGTTACCTATAACAAAAGGGTGTGTCATGTGCTATGTCTAGATTGCTACCTCAAAGGCCAAGGTCACAAAACCTTTACAGGAATATAAATTCAATGTATGTAGAATATAGGTAAACCTCCTACTGATATCTTGTTTGCAGTTGTGACTTCTCAATGTATTTAACTGCACACAGCTTCTGTCCATACCACAAAGGTGTGTTATGCACCACACACATGTAGCTTCCTCCATGTTACTGAAGAGAAGATATGCTACATTATCATGCCTTGACTGTACTTTTGTCATGTATAGCTTGATTCTGAAATAACTTCACAAATATTTGGCACATGCAAATGACAGGCCTACGGGGTAAGACTTTTATTGTGTTTTTGTTTGTACATGTATGAAGTAGTTAGATATGCATGTTCTACAGTTTGTCTTGATCGACTTTTATACAGAACCCTCTGGAATGATGGTACAAGATGTAAGCTTCAAACCATACTGACACCATCTTGATGTCACAGCAGGACACCATCTTGATGTCACATCAGACAACATCTTGATGCCATCTTGATGTCACAGCAGACAGAAATATGCCCACTGAACTGAGGATACCCACAATGCAGCAGTCTTTGTGCTAAAAATGCATTTGTTTACTATAGTTGTTCTATCATCTTTGTAAACAGAGCTTGAAGGGCCATAGTTGGTTTTAACAAATTTTCATTGCCAGTGCTAAAACAAGGATACTTTTTGCACTGTCACATACTCTTAAAAGAACTGTACTTTTGTTATTCTGTGCTACAAAGTTTTTCTTTTTTAGAAATATCAAATGTGCTATGAACTGTTGAAGCTGCTTGTTCTCAGAATTTGGTAAAAAGCTCTCTGAAAATAACATTTTAGAATGAATAGTCATATAAAAAGATCTAAGTATAAATTCATGTTGAGTATATCAGTGTATTTAAAATTTTACACTTAACCATATGGCGTAGCGGTGCTGTCAAACCAAACCACACCAACGTTTTCAATGGATTTTTGCAAATTTCTACCTAGATTTTTATGTCCGGTAGGTGGGCGTATTCCAATCACATCACCTGTCCGTGTGTGTGTGTCTTCACATTTTTTGTGTCCTGGCTGCAACTTTGTCATGCATTGTCATGCATTGAAGGATTTTAAAATAGTTTGGCACAAATGTTCAGTACATCAAGATGTGTCGCATGCAATACCCACATCCCTTACCTCAAAGGTCAAGGTCACACTTTAGAGTTTGAAGGTAATGAAATCCTGTATATATGCACACATTTGTGATTCGACTGTAATTTTTCACGATTGATTTTAAAATAACTTAGCACAAATGTTCAGCAAATCAAGACAATGTGTCGCGTGCAAGAACCATATCTCTACCTAAAAGGTCATGGTCACACTTGGAGTTTAAAGGTAATGGACTTCTGTATGCATAGTAACTTCATATATGGAGAGATTTTAAAATTACATGGCACAATTGTTGAGCACATGGAGAGGTCACAGACTGTGAGACACCACTTTCTGGGGCATTGGTCACTTATGAGGACAGCTCTTTACTTTTGTTATTGATTCTTGCATTTACTTTTACATTTTATACTTGAATATACATTTGTATCATTTTGGAGAAAAAAAAATTAACTGTGAGCGAGCAGCTTTAAAAACACATGTTTTTTGTATGGATTAAAAAGATTATGAATCAAGAAATATGTTTAGTTACTTTCTCACCAGATGGCTCAATGAAGCCTTTCACAGCTGTTCATACTTCCAACATGTAATCTTAGTATCCTTGCCAATTTTGGTCAAACTTCTATAAAATCCTAAAACTACAAAACCCTGAATGCCTAATGTAAAGTACCAAAATATCCTCAACTGGAGAGCACATTGGTCATGAAAAACACTAGCCTCCATGGACTTCATTGACTCTAGAGAAAAAGTTACACAGTAACCTTTAGTATAAAAACTTACTCAAGTACAAAGAGATTCTCTGAACTGGAGGGCAAAATGGTCATAGAGTATAATTATTTTTATGACCCCAACTGACTAGGTCACTTAGTCAAGGTTACATTGACCTTTTGTACCGAAACCTTTTCCTTCTACTTTTAAGTTAATAGAGTGGTTGATCCAGACTTAAAGATGACCCTACGGATTTTGACAATAGTAGTTCAAAGGTCAATGAGGTGACCTGTAATATCTCTCCTGGGACAAGTAAATAGTTTCCAATCAGGAACTAGACAACAGTCAAGTCAAGGATATTCAAATTAGACATGTAGATTGGTTGTGAGCAGTAACAGTACACGCAAGGTGTTTTTTCTGAATGTCACCCGGTCTCCGCGACAAAAATTCATTCTAGGTGACCAGACACGGTGACGTGTGACAAAAAAGTTTTGGTCACCTAAATGATGTGCTGAATTATGCGGTCGCGGTGATTCACGGTGACCAACTTGACTAAAATAAAGTATTTGACAACTATTTTATTATTATACCCCCAAAACGAAGTTTAGGGGGGTATATAGGAGTCACCCGGTGGTTGGTCGGTCGGTCGGTCGGTCGGTCGGTCGGTCGGTCGGGCGGTCTGTTGCATTTTCCTTGTCCGGAGCATAACTTGAAAACTACTAGTTGGAATTCAATACAACTTCATACAATGGTCAAGCACATTGAGAGGAAGTGCAGTGCACAAGAACTATAACTCCATCTTGACTAATTACAGAGTTATTGCCCTTTGTTACTTTTCCTTGTCCGGAGCATAACTTGAAAACTACTAGTTGGAATTCAATACAACTTCATACAATGGTCAAGCACATTGAGAGGAAGTGCAGTGCACAAGAACTATAACTCCATCTTGACTAATTACTGAGTTATTGCCCTTTGTTACTTTTCCTTGTCCGGAGCATAACTTGAAAACTACTGGTTGGAATTCAATACAACTTCATACAATGGTCAAGCACATTGAGAGGAAGTGCAGTGCACAAGAACTATAACTCCATCTTGACTAATTACAGAGTTATTGCCCTTTGTTACTTTTCCTTGTCCGGAGCATAACTTGAAAACTACTAGTTGGAATTCAATACAACTTCATACAATGATCAAGCACACTCAGAGGAAGTGCAGTGCACAAGAACTATAACTCCATCTTGACTAATTACAGAGTTATTGCCCTTTGTTACTTTTCCTTGTCCGGAGCATAACTTGAAAACTACTAGTTGGAATTCAATACAACTTCATACAATGATCAAGCACACTCAGAGGAAGTGCAGTGCACAAGAACTATAACTCTATCTTGAGTATTTACTGAGTTATTGCCCTTTGTTACTTTTCCTTGTCCGAAGCATAACTTGAAAACTACTAGATGGAATTCAGTACAACCTCATACAATGGTCAAGTACATTTAGAGGAAGTGCAGTGCACAGGAACCATAACTCCCTCTTGACTCATTACAGAGTTATTACCCTTTGTTACTTTTCCTTGTCCGGAGCATAACTTGAAAACTTCTGGTTGGAATTCAATACAACTTCATACAATGGTCAAGCACAGTGAGAGGGAGTGCAGTGCACAGTAACCATAACTCCATCTTGACTAATTACAGGGTTATTGCCCTTTGTTACTTTTCCCTGTAAGGAGCATTTTTCGAAAACTACAAGTTGGAATTCAATACAACTTCATACAATGGTCAAGCACAATGAGAGGAACTGCTAAGAACAATATCTCTTTTTAGTTTGTTTGCAAGGTATTATGTTACTACGAACTTCTTCAGTTTATAAAGCAATCCTTTTGGGGGTATTAATCACATTTAGTGATAGCTCTAGTATTAATTTTATTGAAGTACAAAATGTAGAATACAACAATTTCTAGAAATACTTTATAATTTGCACCCACGGTAGACGGTAGGTGTGTGTCTCTGTATTATTAGCACACATCGCCACCCTGGTATTTCCGTTGTGAATTGCCGCTAGAGTATCACTGCGTAAAAATGATCATTTTTTAATAAATTGTTTCAAAACGTATTCTTTCCTACCTGAACTTAAAATATTTATCACGTTTATGTAGATTTAAAATAATTATCAACGCAACTGGTCAATCTTTTTATTCCAGCTTGCCTTTTGTCACCCGCGGTGGGTGTGAAAAAGCTTGCCTGTAACAAAGGATGACAAATTTAACTCAAACAATTGTAAAATTGTTTGCAACCACAAGCTATTTGACACAATTACTTCTAAAAGATAACTGTCAAATTTGAGCAAATATGCATACTTGTGTTTCGTCTGGGGATTTTGTGTGCCTCTCGTACCTCTCGTACGTGTTATGAAAGTCGACAGACAATGCATCAAAAGTGCGTAAATATTTTAATTATTATAATATTTACTATTATCCCAAGTTCGTTAATTTGTAAATGCAAAAAAAAATAATCTCAATTCATATTAAAAAAGTTCCGCATGTTGTTTTTTCAAAACAAAACTACCGTCGGCTATATTTGGTGTCCCGCAAGGTTGAGTTGTGAGACCTCTCTTTGTTGCGAATTATGCTTTCTTTTATATTTAATTTTATTATTTCGTACGGATCACACAAACAACTGGAATATTACCGGAATACACATAATAAATAAATAAATGTAGAATATCAAAAAGAGTTGCTTGTTCGCAGCATACTTTTTTGTTTTGTCATTTACGATTGCCTTTAATTTTTCAGTAACTGCCAAAGCTGATTATTTCCCAGTAACACTTTTCTTTTATTTCATTTTGCCCAATAAAGTAATTGTAACCGCAAACTTTTTTTTAAATCAGAGATAAAGCCCCAGGTGTCATGAGATCAATGAATGCCGCCGCGATTGTCCTGTTTTGTTTGATCTTAGTGAGCACGTGGCATTAAAAAGAGACAGTTTGAGACATTGACAATAGATTGATATTTTGGATTATTAAATCATTAGTTTGGAGTAGATAAAGTAAATTTGTTTTTTTAGATAGAGTGTGTTGCCGGGGTTGTTTTATTTGATTCTACAGTATGTTAGGTTGTTGATAGCGGCATCGTAATTAAAACGTTTTACGCATTGCGAAGTTTCGAAAAACATCAAAATACAAACATATTTCTATTTTTTTTATTGATCATTAAAAGTTAATCAGTAAAAAACATAACAAAAATTAAAGTCGCGACCCGAATGTGGACAGCGAAAAACACCTTGTCCATTCACTGCGATATGCGGTGACAAATGGTCACCGTGATCGGACACTTTAATTAGGGCGACGGGTGACTCTAGAGGGCATTTGGGCGACCAAATTCGCGTGGACACGATGGCTGCACATCACGGTGATGGGTGACAATTGGAAAAAACACCTAGCGTGTACTGTAGCAAACCCTTTTGATGCCCAAAGGTCAAGTTCATGATGTTCTTGCAAGTTTTTATATTTTCAGTCAAAACAACTGTTACAGTTGCACCTAGGAAACTTAAAACTTTGCTGAGATGTAGAGTCTGAATGGTAGCAGACAAAATTGTATTGGAATACATTTACATGAATTGGAGTGCTTGCTCGTTGAAAGTTTAAATTGATACTAGTGAGATATTTTTAATACTTTTCTATTTGAAAGTTTTTGTCATCAATGTTATTGCAACATAATTATGGGGCACCATTTTACTATTTAATGTGTTTTTGTGATGTCACCTATTCAAATAGGACTGGTGTAGTATCACCTATTTCATCCATGATATCACCAATTTAAGTTGTACTGTTTGAATCAATAGCTGATCCTTCATTAAACAAATTCATATAGGTGGGATCACCTAGTTTAATAGGTGATATCTCCAATTCTAAAAGGTGATATCACCTATCCTGTATGACAATAGGTTCATCAACAATTTGAATAGGTAATATCACTCATTTTAATTGGTGGCATCGCTTAAGTGCATTTAATTGTAAAACAGCTCATCATATTAGTAAAGTTTAACTTAATTCTGGAGAGTGGTTACTGAGAAATAGTCCAGACAAATTTTATCTACAGACGTACAGAATTTGCCAACAGATTGTCTACATGATTCCAATATAGGCCTCATAAACTTTATATCTGAGGGTATAAAAAGGGTCAGTTCCTTGCAAATTTGGTTCCATTAATTCCAATACACATAGCATGTTCTTTATTTTGAAACATTAACAATCCACAATTACACAGTCTATGGCTTGAACTTCATCTTCTGATCATGATAATAGATGTAAGTTTCCAGTACAAAGATGGTTTCATCCAGCTGCAGCTCACACTGATCTAACCTGAAATATACACCAAACAGTATGTTTTATATGATCTGGGTGTAACATTTTTCGACAGTTCACTTTTGTTGAAATAACTAGTTCAACGAAACTTTTGTTCTACATTTTGGCAGGTAAGAATGAACTTTAAGCAAAATCTGCCCAGTCTTATCAAGATATATACAATTTATATTGCTTTTCTTCGATAACTGCAGTAATCTTGATAGCATACTTTAGGTAACTTTCCTCAAATTAATGCAGAAATGTAGATACATACTTTTTAAATAATTCACTTGAATAAGTGTAGTAATCTAGTTGATGTATGGTATGTGTTCGTTGGATAACTGCAGTAATTTAGACAATGCACCACTTGCATCACATTCTTTGGATCACGGCAGTAATCTAGATAATGTACTTCCTGCATTATTTCATTGGAACACTGCAGTAATCTAGATAATGTACTTCCTGCAATACCTTCCTCGGATCACTGCAGTGATTTGGATAACATACAAACTGTTTTACCTTCGGTTCAGAGTTTTGGTTCTTTACTACATTCTGTCTCCATGGCCTCTATCAACATGTGAAATTTTACCACAATCCTTTTATTATTATTTGCAAGTTATACGCCAGACACAAGTGTGACAGACAAAAATGCCAACTATATGCTTCTCCTTCAGGGTGGATGCATGATGAACTTACATATATATCATGTGTTTGACCTTCTGTAGCTGTGACCTCTCAGCTGGAGTGATGGTTTGCAGGATTTCTTCTTTCTGGGCTTCATCCGCGGACTGTTCTAGAGATGCTAGAATGGCATCAACACGTTCCTGTTTCTCCATCAATCTTCTAAAACATCAATGAAACACATAATTATCGTAATAAATCCTTCTTTTTCACTGGGTTTACTTTTACTAAACTTTCTTGTATTCTGGCTGTTCAAATAAACTGCCCCGTTTTAATAACATTTTCCAATGTCACAAGTTTACATGAACAAATGAAGAAAAAAACTGCACTTCAAACACAACAATATATATGCGTTCTTGTTCAATCTTCAGGAGTAATATTACTTGCAATTATCATAATATATAGATACAGATTATGACCTTCAGTTGCTGTTTTCATTAAAGGCACATGCTCACAATAGATGTCAAAATTACTTGTACCACTAACAGTTAAATTGACTTTTTTGTAGTAAAGAAACTCCCTTTATCCTAAATTGAAAGAACATGTTATAGAAATAAACTGCAGCGAAAAACTAAACACTTTCTGACAGTCTTTTTTCATTATATGAAAGAAAGGCATACATCAACCTTCAGTAAGCCACTGACAAATTCAATAGTCTGTGTAAATTTTAAATGATCATGACCAGAAAACCCTTTTCTTACAATGTTTAACCTACCGTACCTATTTTCTTTTGACTCTGCCACTCTTTTCTGCATAGCATTTGCAAGTGCCTGAAAACAAATGTATACTTCAGTCTTTATACAGATCTACTATATTTAGATATTAATGTCTGTTGTGAAGAACCTGACCTCTCTAAATTTATAGTTCAAATAAAGAGAAAAGAAAAAGAGTGTTATCAGAAACGAGTGTTGTCACAGTGGACTACTACCATAAAGTAACAAGTGTTGGTTACTCTGTTAGTCTGTTCCAGATGCACAGGATTGGAAGCTGATGTGGGTCCATTCCAGTATTGGCTTTCACCCAGGAAGGTCAAATAAGGAGTCGAAACATTTTCAAGATTCTTGTTGTAAATAAAAGATTTTTACAGATTTCTTTTAAACTGTTAAACCAGGGGGTAGGACGTTAAGTGGTTGCTGATTCACTTTAAGCGAGATTTTCATTGTATGATCATAAAAATGGCGGACGGACGGTTGATTTTTTTATCTCTGTGTTAGCATTTTCACCTGATAAGTAGTATTGCATGAATATTTCTGGCAAATGATTACGCCAAATTTTTCAGCCATAAAGTATTTATAATACAAGGGAAAGTGTCATGAAATGAAAGAGTTGTGTTTCGCTACTATTTCAGATCATGCAAGTCTTTCAATACCACATGATTATAGTAGTAGAAAGCACACTGCAGGCAAGAAAATTCGCCTTGTGACATTGTGTAAACAAACACCCTGTCAAAGGTTTTGTTTCAATAACTTTTTTATTCCTCTATGTACGAACTTGAAATAAACAAGAGCTGTCCCTCCCAAGTGACGAATGCCCCCGAAAGAGGTGCCTCACAGTCTGTGTCCTCTCCATGTGCTCAATAAATGTGCTATGTAATTTTAAAATCCTTCCATGCATGACAGAGTAATCATGCATACAGTATTCCATTACTTTAAACACTAAGTGTGACCTTGACCTTTGAGGTAGGGACTTGGGTCTTGCGTGCGACACATCCGCTTGATGTGCTAGACATTTGTGCACAGTTATTTTAAAATCCTTCAAAGCATAATAAAGTTATAGTCCGGACACAAATGTATGCATATATACAGGATTCCATTACCTATAAACTCTAAGTGTGACCTTGACCTTTGTGGTAGGGATGTGGGTCATGCACGCGACACGTCGTCTTGATGTGCTAGACATTTGTGCCAAATTATTTTAAAATCCTTCAAGGCATGACAAAGTTACAGTCCGGACACGAATGTGTGCATATATGCTTATATAGAGGAATCCATTACCTTCAAACTCTAAGTATGACCTTGACCTTTGAGCTAGGGACGTGGGTCTTGCACGCGACACGTCATCTTGATGTGCTAGACATTTGTGCCAAGTTATTTTAAAATCCTTCAATGCATGACAAAGTTACAGTCCGGACACGAATGTGTGCATATATGCTTATATGGAGGAATCCATTACCTTCAAACTCTAAGTATGACCTTGACCTTTGAGCTAGGGACGTGGGTCTTGCACGCGACACGTCGTCTTGATGTGCTAGACATTTGTGCCTAGTTATTTTAAAATCCTTCAAGGCATGACAAAGTTACAGTCCGGACACGAATGTGTGCATATATAGAGGATTCCATAACCTTCATACTCCAAGTGTGACCTTCACCTTTGAGGTAGGGATGTGGGTCTTGCACGCGACACGTCGTCTTGATGTGCTAGACATGTGTGCCAAGTTATTTTAAAATCCTTCAATGCATGACAAAGTTACAGTCCGGACACGAATTTGTAAGTGGGGACGCACGGACGGACGGACAGACGGACGGACGGACAGACGGTCAGACGGACAGACGGACAGACGGTGCGATTTTAATATGCCACCCTTCGGGGGCATAAAAACTGAGTGAAGCATATAAACAGCCAAAATGGCGTAATCATTTGCCAGAAATATTCATGTAATACTACTTACCAGGTGAAAATGCTTATACAGAGAAAAACGAAATCAACTGTCAGTCTGCCATTTCTACGATCACACACCGAAAATCACGCTTAAAGTGAATCAGCAACCACTTAACATCCTACCCCCTATAAACAGATCCATATCATTTGGTTATAACTGCAATGTCCATTATTCTATGAGCATGAATTATTGATCAATTTAAGATAATGTTATGATGGTTTATTTGAACGGAAATATCACTTGAAAGTTTCTTAAAAATTCAACAACCACTTTGGGCGGAAGATTTAAAATGCTGGGTTTACCTTATAGCAATTCTCCAACAACATTCTTGCCAACTGATCTATCTGAACTCTGAACAGGTAGTATGTTCTCGCAGGTGCATGGTCCGGTGTCTTGGATATTTCCTGTAACATACAAATTTATTGCTGAAAAGCATAAATCTATAAAACTCTGGTACACAGCCTTTATATTGATTCTATTTGTGCCTAATTTGTGAACTGAAGTGTGTGGGTGTGATTTACACAGTCTGTCAGTAAGTGGGTGTGGTTTGCAGTGTTTGTTCACATGTGGGTGTTGTTTCCAGTGCGTGTGGTTTGTGTGTTGATGTGGTTTGCAGTGTTTGTCAATATGTGGGTGTGGTTTGCAGTGTTTGTCAGTATGTGGGTGTGGTTTGCAGTGTTTGTCAGTATGTGGGTGTGGTTTGCAGTTTTTCAATGTGGGAGTGTTTTTACAGTGTTAGATAGTCTGTGGGTGTGGTTTGCAGTGTTTATCAGTATGTAGGTGGGTTATGTTAAAGTTTGTTAGTTTACAGATTTTGGAACTGTGCACATTAGATATGTAAAGGTTGTTTGCCTTAAATTCATACATCTGCTTTGACAAGAAGTTTAGATGATGTTCATGGTTACTACTGTAAATATTCATTTTTCAGTCGGTATATTTGACAGAGGTGCTCTCAAATCAACACTAAATACATACTACAAATATTGAATACATATATGTACAGTCATGTCATCAAAGTAGGGGCGGGGGGCACCCGCATAAATGCCATTCAGTCGAAGAGCTGCATGTGCTAATTAACATGCATACCAGTTTGGAAACCTTAAACTGGGTTTTCACACAACACGGCCATTTAATACTTACAGTGACAGCTACAAAGTTCTGTGCAAACATTGTATATAACAATTCTTTCGCTTCCTTGGAGGGAATCATGGCCAAGTCTTCTATCTGTAATTATTTACCCAAAAAAATTAAACTGACCTTTACCAATATCTATAACATCATTTAAGTTAAAAGGATAGCATTATATTCATTTCTCTTTCACAAAAATCTAGATACAAAAATTCATAATCTGATAGTTAATCATTAGAAGGTCTTGAGTAAAAGTACCTTGAATTGCTGTAATGCCAAGATCAAAGAGGTTAAATCCATTCAAGCATTGTTTATCACCTGATATACAATGCTGTGGAGTTCAGATATGCAATTTTCACAATAAAGGCCAAAGAATTTTTATTCCTTCGTTCTGACTATATTTCAGTGTAAAACATCTGGTTATTCTACTGAAGATTGTCATATCAAAAAACGAGAGTACTATCTCTGCGTTGTCCATGATTAACAAACTAAACAAATTATTACACAAGAAATCTTACCTGTTTCTGCTCCAAATGTCTCTTTAAAAGTAACACTCGAAAAATCCTTAGACTTTTAGACCCAAATCTGAAATATAACAAAAACATGTTGAAAGCATGAAGACAAAATCATTGAGGTACATTTGTCCTTGGGACTTCATGTACTTGATGACCTCTGGACCTACGACTGATATCAGTTACAGCTATTTCTGCTTTCATGATACAATGAATATATAGCATTTCATAAATCACCTACTTATACTACAACTTGATGAAGTCCAGATCACAAAATATTTGACATACAAAGTGGTAAACTGCACTGCCTTTAGGACTGTCACACATTATCTGTTTACACTGTTGGTTCAAGTCCTAGCTACTGAACTGCGGTATTGCCACAAAAGCCACATGTTCTCCTTGCCTGGATCTGATCTATCTGACAGTGGCACTAAGAGATCTTATACTTGTACAGTGAAACAGGTTTAAGAACTAATAGCACACATGCTTAAAAAAATAACTGAAGTTTAATGCTACATTGATCCTTATCATCACAGTCAAACTGATTACAAACTACAAATACATGTAGCAAAATACAGTTGTGTCTGCATACATGGTCACCTATTGGACTATATTAAAATGCCACCTGAATCACACAGTCAGATAAGCTTATTAAAGTTATACAATGTATAACCCTTTCAAAATGGTCACCTTGGTTTATAGTTAAGAATGATGCTCAAAACACAGTGGATGCTTTAAAAACATATAAGAAAGAAGTTTTACCCAGTTATTTCTGTTATTGAGAAAAACAAATGAAGATATACATAACAGAAAGGTTGGATTTTTTATTTTTGACTTGAATAGTCAAAAAAGGTTTTTACAGATGTGCTCTATATTCATTGTGAATAGAACTGTTATACAGATCGTTATTTTTGGGTTATAACTATGGCAATATCTATTATTCTAGGAGTATGAATCACTGATAAATGTTTTATTTAAAATTTTGATGGTTACTTTGAACGGTAATATCACTTTAAGCTATATCCCACTCAATACTGAACTTAAGAACAGTTAAACTTGTGTAAGATGTCACCTCTGTTTAGCCTTTAGCAGCCAATACAAATATATTTAAATTCCGAAATCATAAATGTGTACCTGTACGTTATTGTTGACTAACATACAGCTAGGAGTTCAGATGTGTAGTAATTAAATCAGGAGTGCTTAGTAAGAGTGATTTAATTTTACGCATCTGAACATCTGACTATATGTTAATAAAAGATAAAATACAGGGAGGCATTTATCATTTCAATTCTAACATGATATTGTGTTTCAAAAACATCCCAAGCTATGATCAGCTCATAGAAACATTTCATTGTAACTTACAAGCACTTACAATTGGATATGTGCGTCATTTGCCACACAAGTTTCCCTTGGAAAACCAACATAATTTTGTGGTAAATTACTGTGCAGATTCTTTTCCTTTATATATAGAAAGAGTTGCAGTTAATGTAAGGATAGGCCTTTATTGTATTGAATATACCTGTGCCAAGCATTGAACTGCAAATAGTGGCCACTTGATACATCCATAAGCTTGCTGATTAAGACATGTTTGACTGTATACTTGCTAAAACAGCCATTTGCTTGACATAGCCACTTCTGATGCTTCTCTTTAGCCACTACTTGAGATAGGTTTCACTGTATACATGTTTTAAGAGTTACTTGCTTTAAGTTACCACTCATGTACCAGTAAACTAGCTCTCCAGTCAACTAGCTCTCCAGTCAACTAGCTCTCCAGCCAACTAGCTCTTTAACACAGATTTTGTAATGAAGCTTTGCAGGAAACACAAAGATTTTTTTAAAGTGATATTACATGTACCCTTCAAAATGGTCACATTTGTTTATAGTCAAGAATGATGCTAAAAACACAGTGGATGCTTTAAAAACATATAAAAATAAGTTTTGCCAAGTTATTTTTATTATTGACAAATACAAATAAAGATATACATAACTGAAAGGGTTCATTTTTTATTTTTGACTAGGATAGTCAAAAAAGATTTTTACAGATTTCCTCTATATTCAATATAAATGAAACTGTTATAGAGATTGTTATTTTAGGGTTATAACTATGGCAATGTTTATTATTCAAGGAATATTAATCACTGTTTAATGTTTTATCTAAAATTATGATGGTCACTTTGAAGAGTAATATCACTTTATATCTTGGTATTGTCATACCTTTCTTGAACTACTGATTCCAAATGTGACTTGCATAATGTTGTAAGCCCTTTCATTATATCTAGAAAATGTCAAGGATCTCTTAAAGAAGTGAAATATAATAATGGCCACAAATTAAGTTTCTCAACAGGAAAATGTTGAAATATCTTTCGCAATAAAGAGGTTTTATGAATCTCTGTTAAAGGATTAATTGATAAATCATTAACAGCTGCTTCTGAGCTATTGAAATGTTCCAGCTTACGCCTATGACAACTTATGATAAACAATCAAACACTAATAATTAATCTTTTGTATAGTCACTGAGCTACCAAGAATGCATGTGAAGATTTATTGCAAAAGGATACTTATTATATATGTTCCACCTCCACTCTCACCCACTTTGGTAACCAGCTGTGTCTGAAAATAATATGATACAAGATTGTCATGTTAGCTTCTTTATCATCCTGTCATGTCAGGCTAATTATAGCCCTGTAATGTCAGCATAATTGTACATAAATAACTCCTCATGTTTATATATTTATAGCCCAGCCCTGTTAGTCTATTTATAGACCTATCTTGTTAGTGTATTTATAGCCATGTCATGTTAGTCTATTTACACTCTTTTCCTGTTAGTCTTTTTTAAGCCCTGTCTTGTTATTCTATTTGTTAACAGTCCCGTTAGTTTAATGGCAGCCTTGACATGCTAGCATATTATAGTCCAATCATGTTAACATGTTTATTGCCCTGTCATGCTAGCATGTTCATAGTCTTATCATGTTACAATGTTCATTATCCTATCATGTTACCATGTTCATAGTCCTATCATGTTACAATGTTTATAGTACAGTCATGTTGGCTTGTTTATTGTCCTGTAATTATAGCATGTTTATAGTCTTGTCATGTAAGTATCTTTATAGTCTTGTCATGTTGCATGTTTGTAGTCATGTCATGTTGCATGCTTATAGTCCTGTCATGTTATCATATTCACAGTCCTGTCAAGTTAGCATGTTTATAGTACTGTCATGTTAGCATGTTTATAGTTTTGTCATGTTGCATGCTTATAGTTTTGTCATGTTAGCATACTTATAGTACTGTCATGTTAGCATGTTTATAGTTTTGTCATGTTGCATGCTTATAGTTTTGTCATGTTAGCATGTTTATAGTCCTGTCATGTTAGCATGTTTATAGTCCTGTCATGTTAGCATGTTTATAGTCCTGTCGTTTAAGCACGTTTATAGTTCTATCATATTTGCCTATGATGTAGCCCTGTAATTTACCTGCTTAAGCAAATGTGAATTTTTTACTTAAAGGTGGTTAAAACAAAACACAGCACTTATTTGTTTATATTAATCTCAATGCAACTGCCATACTGAATAAATCATACACAAAACCAAACCACTGGGAAAGTACAGACTGCCTTGAACAAATTTTGTTTTGTGACACATAAGGGAAAATTATAGCTTTCAATATCTTAGCCTTATTGTACAATAACCAATGAATGTAGTTTGCAATCAGTATACATGTAATGGCATGGTGTTGTAAATTTTGAAGCCTTTTAATATCATTTTCTGCCATTCAAAGAATGTCACTACTTACAGAGTCATCAGTCATCAAGTTGAGGTACTGTTCACACATGTTTTTTGTAATACCAAGGTCTCTTGGAAGAGCCTGAAATATCTACAAAGTAAGAAAATACATGAGACTGTGAACGCTCTTGTTAAAACCTGTGAATAATCAAAGCGCTGTGAGCGCTGAAGGCCTGGGGGCTAAAGGTTAACTCCCCGAAAAACAACTTTTGACCAACGTGTTTTGCGCTGAACCTTACCTAAAGTGCGGGTCGAAATGTGCAGAGGACGAAATTCAATATATGAAACAGAATGAATGATTCACAAATGGGTGGCAGGGAAGTTTGTTTTATTATAAAACGTACGTTAAATGAAAAATAATCACATAGTCAACATTATAAATTGTTTACACCAATAAAAATAATTCGATCTGCGCTTTGTACAACTTCAAGCGATATGATCTGATGATGTGGATCGAAAATTATTGTGTACCAAGGACAAGACCTTGAAACAGAAATAAACAAAGCAATACCAGCAATGAAATATAAATACAGTACTGTACAATGTGTATAACAGAGAAAACCAAAAATGATTCTGGGTTACCTTGTAGTTGTAATCGGTGAAACCGTTCATTGGGCCTTGCCATGCAGCGTCCTTGATAAATGGCGGGTGATTTTGATCACGTGAGTTCCTTCTCGGGAATGTACGTAAATTATATCTTTTTTAGAGAAATTTTTTTTTAGGTAAATATATATGTCATCGTTCGTAAATAACAAAGTTGTCAATGAAATAACATCGGAAATTTGAAAATCAAACTAAAAACTCTTATATCGAGCTCCGTACATTTCCGTAAATATCCGTACTTTTCCGTGATATGCATATGATTATCTTCCGTAATCAGCTAACAGCGCATTAATTTCTAAAACAGAAAAAAATGTGTAATGCAGCCCGTAAGCTATATACCTTTCTGCAATCGTTTGAAGTTGTATGTACTCTTTTTTATTTGTAATATGTTCTTATCATATGAGACATTCAAACAGAAGATTGATCTGGTCTGTCTTGCACTACTTTCGCATAGCGCATGTTTGCAGTTGTTATTCGCACATAGCACAGTTAAATTGTCTGCAGTGTTTGAAATGTGGTATGCTAACTTAGGCCTAGGGGACTTTCAGTCCCCAGACCAAAAACCACCGTTGGGAAGCTACAAATGTGGTCTTTGTTTACAGGTGTTCGACGTTCACATTTGTTTCTACTACAGATGAATTGCGCAATTTGATCTCCCTGTTGGTTTTTATTCCAAGGACGACCTTTATTCAGAGGTGGTTTTTAACACAGGTTTGACTGTACAAGTAGAATACAGGGACAGAGCTGGATGAGGTACAAGCATGTGATAAGTTCCCATGGAACTTCGTACAGAGAAATTTGTACAGAGCTGGACACTGTTCAATAACTAGATGCCCTCATGCAACGTGTCAAGCCCGCCAGCTGTCAAAAGGACTAACTCCTTACCAAGTACAAATAGGTCAAAATACACCTAAATATTGATGTAACATGCATGTTGTACCACAAAAAAGTGGTCTCCATTTTTCTCTACAGTCAGAAAAAAAAAGTTACAATATAAGCTATTTTTAGTAACAACAAAGGGAAGTAATTCTAAAAAACAAGGGTAGCTCATGGTGGTGAACATTTGTGCCAAGTAACAGCAAAATCCCTCTATGCATGATAAGAAATACTCCAGACAAAGATATTCTTGAATTTGACCTTTAACCTCTAAGTGTGACCTTGACCTTAGACCTAGGGACCTGGTTCTTACGCATGACACTCCGTCTCGTGGTGAACATTTGTGCCAAGTAACATCAATATCCCTCCATGCATGAAGAAGAAATGCTACGGACAGTCATTCTTGAATTATTCTTGTATCTGACCTTTGACCTCTAAGTGTGACCTTGACCTTGGTTCTTGCGCATGACACTCTATCTCATGATGGTGAACATTTGTACCAAGTTACATCAAAATCCCTCCATGCATGAAGTAGATATGCTCCGGACAAAGTCATTCTTGAATCTGACCTTTAACCTCTAAGTGTAACCTTGACCTTAGTCCTGGTTCTTGCACATTACACTCCATCTCATGATGGTGAACATTTGTGCCAAGTTATTTAAAAATCCCTTGATCTATGGATAAATTACAGCCCGGACAAACTAAACTCAGACGGAAGGACGCACGCACAGTGAACCGCCATTTGGACAACTATATCGAGCTTTCGCAAGCAGCTCGACAAAAAGGTAGTGCTAAACTCTAATTGTACTGTCTGAAGTGTGTTAGTCCATCCTGAGCTACTTTACATGATAGCTTCATACATCCATTCAGCAGAACATGCCCTGTCAAGTCTATATAGTACCCTGTATGTTCTAAAAAAATGTTCAAAGCAAGACTTTGCGTAAACTTCTTATGGCATATGCTACAAATATAAGTTCAGCAACATAATATTAATTTTGTACTCCTTGCATACCAGACCACGATAACTGCAGCTTTTACCAGTGCTGGAAAATCTCATTGAAAATCTGATCTTATTCCACAAGGCTCTGCGGAGCTACATACAAAATGGTTACCAGAGAGTCGGATATTCCAATCTGCACCTGCAACCAGTGGCAGATTCTTATAATGGTACAGATCTGGAAACATAACTACAAGGTCTCTTTTATCGCCAGTGTAGATCATGATCAACCTTGGGAGTCATACTGAGGTTATGGCAAGTTTCCCAGTCAGCAAGGTCTATAAACAATCTAATCAACAACTGATCATGACCTGCACTGTTTGCTGTCCAGTCAGTCAAGTTTCACAGAACATCCCTATGGACAATTAATGGTACAGCCCAAACTGAATGACAGGCTAGTCCATTTTTTAAATTTAGGAGGACCAGTGTGGAATAAACTCTGATTCAACTAGGCGCATCTGAGTATTGTAAGTTTTAAAACATCATACCTCTGTAAAGGACATAGGATTTGATGTATAACAGATGTCCTCCGATTTAACTTCAGTCAGTCTCAACATGGTCTGTAGTATATCTGCTGCTTTCTGTAAAAAACAAGAGCTGTCCCTCACAAGTGACGAATGCCCCCGAAAGAGGTGCCTCACAGTCTGTGTCCTCTCCATGTGCTCAATAAATGTGCTATGTAATTTTAAAATCCTTCCATGCATGACAGAGTAATCATGCATACAGTATTCCATTACTTTAAACACTAAGTGTGACCTTGACCTTTGAGGTAGGGACTTGGGTCTTGCACACGACACATCCGCTTGATGTGCTAGACATTTGTGCCAAGTTATTTTAAAATCCTTCAAAGCATAATAAAGTTATAGTCCGGACACAAATGTATGCATATATACAGGATTCCATTACCTATAAACTCTAAGTGTGACCTTGACCTTTGTGGTAGGGATGTGGGTCTTGCACGCGACACGTCGTCTTGATGTGCTAGACATTTGTGCCAAATTATTTTAAAATCCTTCAAGGCATGACAAAGTTACAGTCCGGACACGAATGTGTGCATATATAGAGGATTCCATAACCTTCATACTCCAAGTGTGACCTTCACCTTTGAGGTAGGGATGTGGGTCTTGCACGCGACACGTCGTCTTGATGTGCTAGACATGTGTGCCAAGTTATTTTAAAATCCTTCAATGCATGACAAAGTTACAGTCCGGACACGAATTTGTAAGTGGGGACGCACGGACGGACGGACAGACGGACGGACGGACAGACGGTCAGACGGACAGACGGTGCGATTTTAATATGCCACCCTTCGGGGGCATAAAAAGAGATTGAGGGTCATAGGTTCGAGCCCTACTACCAAGCATCTCTCTTTATATGCAAGATAGTTGGCCGTTTGTTATTGACAATAGGTTCTGGTTCTTCCTATTGATGGTTAGGTAAACTGCCTGCCTGTTAAAATAACTGAAAAACAGTTTGAAATACAAACATAATATAACCTTTGTTATGTGTTTTCTGCAAATATAGATGTATATTCCACTTACTTCTTTATTGAGGATAGAACTCTTGCACTGGTTCTTCCCACAAATGATGGTTAGGAAAACTACCCACCTGTTAGTGTAACTAAGTATTTAATCTAGCATTCACTTTTCTAAAGCAGTATTTTCATGATCTATGGTCACTTGACTTTAGCAGTCACTTTCCTAAAGCAGTATTTCATAACCCATGATCAGTTGAATTTAGCAGTCACTTACCTAAAGCAGTATTTTCATGGCCCATGGTCACTTGAATTTAGCAGTCACTTGCCTAAGGCAGGGAGTACAGTTTTAACCCATGCAGTCATTTTCTGGGGTAAATACACCTGTATTAAGACAAGAGGGCCAAGATGGCCCTATATCGCTCACCTTGGTACAAGTCCTATATACATCTTTGTAAAACAAGTCACACCCCCCCCCCCAGGCAAGGTCAATTTTGACCCCAGGGGCATAATTTGAACAAATTTTGAAGAGGTCCACCAGACAATGCTACATGCCAAATATCTAAGCTCTAGGCCTTGTGGTTTTAGAGAAGAAGATTTTTAAAGTTTTTCCTATATAAAGCCTATGCAAAACCAAGTGACCACCCGCGCCGGGTCAATTTTGACCCGGGGGTTATAATTTGAACAATCTTGTTAGAGGTCCACTAGTTAATGCTACATGCCAAATATCTAAGCTCTAGGCCTTGTGGTTTCAGAGAAGAAGATTTTTAAAGTTTTTCCTATTTGTTGCCATAGCTACCAGAGTTCTGCATGGAATGGAATTCTTTGAACAATTTTGGTAGAGCTTCATGCAAGGAATATTCCTGCATAGTTTTATCAACATTGGCCTAGTGGTTTCAGAGGAGATGTCATTTGAATCAAAATGTTGACGGACGACGGACAATCATCAATTAGAAAAGCTCACCCTGGCATAGCCAGGTGAGCTAAAAACACCTCCTTTAAAAATGGCTACTTCTGCTGTACCACTTGGCAGTGTGCCAACAGGTTCCACCATTCTTTCAACTCACAACAATTCTACCATGTGTTAAACTAAAAGACAAAACCCTAAAATCAGACGAGATTCTGTATGTAAAGCATTATACCTTATCTATTTTATTACGAATAGCTTTGATGAACAGTTGATCCCTGAAATACTGGTGGAATCTTCTGTTATTCAGCTTCCAATATATACTGTCATCTGACACCTTAAAAAGAAAATAAAAACGTTTATTTCCAATTTCCCCTACGGGGTTTCATAAATCCAAGACCTGATGTTAGGTCACATTTATATAAAACAATCATGACTAGAGTATCACTTTACAGAGGATCATGATAGACATAGTAATAAATTATTAATGTAACTTAACATCTAATAAGTTTCTTGTATACTCATGAAATTCTTGCTCGGCTCAGTATTATTTATCTTGTATAACAGAAATCGAGCCAGCATTTTATATTGACATTAGATACATGTAACAAAATCAATATTTACCGACAAAATCAACATTTACCAAGCTGATTCTTTCTTTTCAAGAATTTTACAATGTAGATCATGATCAGCTCGCTCATCCATGCAGTCTGATCATGATCTACACGGTTTGCTATTAAATCAGCAAATTTTCAGAGGGCCCCCCTTTGAACAATAAATGGTGCAGTCCAAACTGAATTATGGACAAGTCCATTTTTTATATATCACAAGGTCAGGGTTAATCAGTAGGATTCTGATCTACATACTATGATTGTTCTTCTTGATGAGCATGCCCTTATTCACAATGTTAGGCCTTTATTGTGGGTACTGAAGGGACTATAGAAGTCGAAATGTTTAAAAGTTACCATTAAGTGATTACAATCTGTCATAATCATTTCTTAAGCCAATCATTTTAATCCTGATGTACTTAATACAACTGCACAATACTCAAAACCATAGACTACTCACTATTTTCCAAGGGACATTTACCCATGGCTTAGAAAGAAAAATCCACTAAGATTTATGCCCAAAGGTTGTAAAATCACATAAGTATATGTTAGGACACATAGAGGAAAACATCTTACAGTATCATTATCAGCTGAGGTCTTCTGTTTCTTTGCAGGCTGTTCACTGTCATCCACAGATCTCTTTCTTTTCTTCTCTCCATCTTATTATAAATAATTCATAATATAAACAATAATTCAACATGTATCGACAGCTCATTCTATGTATATTTGTATATGACCATCTTGGTTAAGCAGTCACAAGTCTATGTCTTTTGATTTCAGTTCAAACACTACTTAAAATAAATATCACTTTGATAAAGCAATCAGTCCTTCCATACATTACCGTTTTTGACGAGAAAAAAACATCAGCGGCAAAATAATTTATTCCACAACAGTCTGCTTAACATACTTAATTGTGAGCTGTCCCTCACAAGTGACGAATGCCCCCGAAAGAGGTGCCTCACAGTCTGTGTCCTCTCCATGTGCTCAATAAATGTGCTATGTAATTTTAAAATCCTTCCATGCATGACAGAGTAATCATGCATACAGTATTCCATTACTTTAAACACTAAGTGTGACCTTGACCTTTGAGGTAGGGACTTGGGTCTTGCCTGGACACATCCGCTTGATGTGCTAGACATTTTTGCCAAGTTATTTTAAAATCCTTCAAAGCATAATAAAGTTATAGTCCGGACACAAATGTATGCATATATACAGGATTCCATTACCTATAAATTCTAAGTGTGACCTTGACCTTTGTGGTAGGGATGTGGGTCTTGCACGCAACACGTCGTCTTGATGTGCTAGACATTTGTGCCAAATTATTTTAAAATCCTTCAAAGCATGACAAAATTACAGTCCGGACATGAATGCGTGCATATATGCATATATAGAGGAATCCATTACCTTCAAACTCTAAGTGTGACCTTGACCTTTGAGGGAGGGACGTGGGTCTTGCACGCGACACGTCGTCTTGATGTGCTAGACATTTGTGCCAAATTATTTAAAATCCTTCAATGCATGACAAAGTTACAGTCCGGACACGAATGTGTGCATATATGCATATATAGAGGAATCCATTACCTTCAAACTCTAAGTATGACCTTGACCTTTGAGCTAGGGACGTGGGTCTTGCACGCGACACGTCGTCTTGATGTGCTAGACATGTGTGCCTAGTTATTTTGAAATCCTTCAATGCATGACAAAGTTACAGTCCG
>JAFMSR010000018.1:18371312-18413182 GCA_022818135.1 Saxidomus purpurata | reverse complement strand
CATTACCCTGAAACTATCAGATTGTTTTTATAATAATTCTTTGTCTCTATGCATCTTTAAATTTGAATAATACAATAACCAAGATTAGAAATGAAAGAAGAAGACGATCTTCCATTACCCTGAAACTATCAGATTGTTTTTATAATAATTCTTTGTTGTAAAAAGCTTTTTGTTTCGTTAAAAATAAATTTAAACTTGCATATGAGTCAACGGTAAAGACCGAGTTTTCACCTTTTACCGAATGAAGAAATGAACGCGACCTAATAATCTGATTGGTCAACTGGTCAGTATGACGTCACGGCAAAGCCGAGAATTAGAAGATGGCAGTTAAGTTTTTCGTACCACCCCACTTTATTTCAAAAGTATTAGAGGTATGGCTTTGAAACTTACCATACTTGTTAACCATCATAACCTCCATCTACAGACAAGAGTACATAACTCTGTCAAGGTTTTTGACAGAATTATGGCCCTTTTTTTACTTAGAAAGTGTATTGAGCTTGGTTAAGTTTTTCGTACCACCTCACTTTATTTCAAAACCATTGGAGGTATTGCTTTGAAACTAACCATACTTGTTTACCATCATGACCTACATCAACAGACAAGAGTACATAACTCTGTCAAGGTTTTTGACAGAATTATGCCCCTTTTTTACTTAGAAAATACATTGAATATGGGTAAAATCCACTTATTAGCTCACCTGAGCTGGCTCAGGGTGAGCTATTAGGATCGATGAATGTCCGTCGGACGTCGTCCGTCATCCGTCCACATTTAGTTCGTTAACGCTCTAGTGGTGACATTTTTTCCTCAATTGTCACGAAACTTGGTCAGGATGTTTGTCCCAGTAATTACTCGGACGAGTTCGAATATGGGTCATCTGGGGTCAAAAACTAGGTCACAGAGCCCAAAAATAGAAAAATCTTGTTAAGGCTCTAGAGGCTACTGTTTCAGTCCAAATATCCTGGCAATTTGTCAGAAAGGTTGTTTCTATGATTTCTAGCTCAAGTTTTAATATGGGTCACCTGGGGTCAAAAACTAGGTCACACAGCCCAAATATGGAAAAACCTTGTTAACACTCTAGAGGTAACATTTTCAGCCCAAATATCCTGGAAATTTGTCAGAAAGGTTGTTAAGTTGATTTCTAGCCCAAGTTCGAATATGGGTCATCTGGGGTCAAAAACTAGGTCACAGCCCAAATATGGAAAAACCTTGTTAACACTCTAGATGTTACATTTTCAGCCCAGATACCCTTGAAATTTGTCAGAAAGTGCAGATCATGATCAGACAGCAAAATAATGAAAGTGCAGATCATGATCAGACAGCTAAATTATGAAAGTGCAGATCATGATCAGACAGCTAAATAATGCATAGCAAACAGTGCAGATCATGATCAGACAGCAAAAAATAAAAAGCTGACAGTGCAGATCATGACCAGCCAACATACAA
This sequence comes from Saxidomus purpurata, assembly GCA_022818135.1. NCBI lineage: Eukaryota > Metazoa > Mollusca > Bivalvia > Venerida > Veneridae > Saxidomus > Saxidomus purpurata. Next base: position 18,411,739 of record JAFMSR010000018.1, on the reverse strand, counting down.
TGAATAGCTTACAGTGCAGATCATGATCAGACAGCAAAAAAATGAATAGCCAACAGTGCAGATCATGATCAGACAGCAAAATAATGAGGCCTAGAGCTTAGATATTCAGCATGTGGCAATAATTGACTCTCTACCAAGATTGTTCAAATCCTGACCTCAGGGTCAAAATTAACCCTGCCTGGGGGGGGGTCTTTTGATTTTACATAGGCTTACTAAGAGGATATCATGAGCCAAAGGTAAAAATTGATCCTTTCTGCTATTAATAACCTTTTTATTTTTGCCAATGGTAGACAGGTGAGCGATACAGGGCCATCATGGCCCTCTTGTTGCCTTAACCCTTTGAGATATTGCTTTGAAACTTTGAATGCTTGTTTACATCATTACCCCCATCTGTAGGCAAGAGAAGGTAACTCTGTCATGGATGTGTTTTAAAAATTAAGGCCCTTTATCGACTTAGAATCTTGGTTAAGTTTTTCGTACCAGTCCACTTTTTGACTAAACTGTTTGAGATATTAATTTGAAAGTTGGAATACTTGTAAACCATCATGATCCCAAAACATGGGCAGGAGAAGGTACTTCTGTCAAGGATTTTATTTGAATTATGGCCCTTTTGAGTTAGAAACTCAGTTAAAATTTTCATTCTTGTCCACTTGTTGACTTAACCATTTGAGATATTACTTTGAAAGTTGGAGTACTTATGTACCATCATGAGACCTATCTGTAAGCAAGAGAAGATAACTCTGTGAAAATGTTTCTTGATTTGTACTTAGAAATTCCAAGTTAAAGTCTTGTGTGCCCTTAACTGTCAAAGTTTTGTTTTATAGGCAAGCACTAAAAAGTCGAGCACACTGTCCTACTGACAGCTCTTGTTTAGGAGTCCCATAATATATGTGGGAGTCCTAGACAATAGTAGTTCACTTAAAAATATTCAGTTTCCCTGTTGAAATGCTAGAATTTACAGATTTGTATTAGAAATTGAATCTGTTTCCATTTGAAGCCTTCTGTTGGTCAGAGTTGTTTGTTGAATTTTGTTCTGCCTGCCAATACATAAAACGCTTTCCAAGTGTTTAGAATTAGGATTCATTCAAGCGCCAACATGACCATTTTCAAGATTGCACTTATAACTCAAAAGATATTAAAGGGCAAAAAGAATCAATATAATCAGTGAGTCCCAAGGGCTCGTGTCCCTTAGTAAAGGTGAGTCCTTTGAGTCATAAATGAGTCCAAGTAATGGAAGATGCGAGTCCGGGAAATGCCTGTGTGTCTATCTGTGATACTATTGATACCCAATAGAGGCAGAGGTATGGCCCATAAATGAGGAAAAATGCACCTTGTTCAGCTTGTTGAACATTTCTCTTAAGGTATCTGATCATTAATGAAAATCACTATATAAAATTGTGCACCTGTACAGTTATATAAATGAACTTTGAAATGCCATTAGCCAGCCGGGCTTGCTGCTTAATTTTAACCAATTACCTTGGTAGCCCAGAGTAGAATTATTTTTGTCCAGCCGCTTGCGAAAGCTAGATGTAGTTGTCCAAATGCCTCTTCTGTGTATGTATGTGCGTCAGTGCGTTCGTCAGTGCGTGCGTACGTACGTCCGTCAGAGTTCTGCTTGTCCGGGCTGTAACTTATCCATGGATCAAGGGATTCTTAAATAACACAAATGTTTACCATCATGAGACGGAGTGTCATGCGCAAGAACTAGGTCCTTAGGTCTAAGGTCAAGGCCACACTTAGAGGTTTAAGGTCAAATTCAAGAATGACTTTGTCCGGAGCATGTCTTCTTCATGCATGGAGGGATTTTGATGTAACTTAGTACAAATGTTTACCAACATGAGACGAAGTGTCATGCGCAAATCCAGGTCCCTAGTTTTAAGGTCAAGGTCACACTTAGAGGCCAAATGTCAGATACAAGAATAATTCAAGAATGACTTTGTCCGGAGCATTTCTTCTTCATGCATGGGGCGATTTTGATGTTACTTGGCACAAATGTTCATCACCATGAGACGGAGTGTCATGTGCAAGAACCAGGTCCCTAGGTCTAAGGTCAAGGTCACACTTACAGGTTAAAGGTCAAATTCAAGAATATCTGTCTGGAGGATTTCTTCTTCATGCATGCTTCATACCCTTGTTTCTAGAATTACTTCCCTTTGTTGTTACTATAAATAGCTTATATTGTAACTTTTTATGCCCCCGAAGGGTGGCATATTAAAATCGCACCGTCTGTCCGTCCGTCCGTGCGTCCCCACTTACAAATTCGTGTCCGGACTGTAACTTTGTCATGCATTGAAGGATTTTAAAATAACTTGGCACACATGTCTAGCACATCAAGACGACGTGTCGCGTGCAAGACCTACATCCCTACCTCAAAGGTGAAGGTCACACTTGGAGTATGAAGGTTATGGAATCCTCTATATATGCACACATTCGTGTCCGGACTGTAACTTTGTCATGCATTGAAGGATTTTAAAATAACTAGGTACACATGTCTAGCACATCAAGACGACGTGTCGCGTGCAAGACCCACGTCCCTAGCTCAAAGGTCAAGGTCATACTTAGAGTTTGAAGGTAATGGATTCCTCCATATAAGCATATATGCACACATTCGTGTCCGGACTGTAACTTTGTCATGCATTGAAGGATTTTAAAATAATTTGGCACAAATGTCTAGCACATCAAGACGACGTGTCGCGTGCAAGACCCACGTCCCTAGCTCAAAGGTCAAGGTCATACTTAGAGTTTGAAGGTAATGGATTCCTCTATATAAGCATATATGCACACATTCGTGTCCGGACTGTAACTTTGTCATGCCTTGAAGGATTTTAAAATAATTTGGCACAAATGTCTAGCACATCAAGACGACGTGTCGCGTGCATGACCCACATCCCTACCACAAAGGTCAAGGTCACACTTGGAGTTTATAGGTAATGGAATCCTGTATACATGCATACATTTGTGTCCGGACTATAACTTTATTATGCTTTGAAGGATTTTAAAATAACTGTGCACAAATGTCTAGCACATCAAGCGGATGTGTCGCGTGCAAGACCCAAGTCCCTACCTCAAAGGTCAAGGTCACACTTAGTGTTTAAAGTAATGGAATACTGTATGCATGATTACTCTGTCATGCATGGAAGGATTTTAAAATTACATAGCACATTTATTGAGCACATGGAGAGGACACAGACTGTGAGGCACCTCTTTCGGGGGCATTCGTCACTTGGGAGGGACAGCTCTTGTTTATTACTGGCCTTAGAGAAAAATCGAGACCACTTTTCTGTGGTACAACATGCATGTTACATCCAATATTTATGTGTATTTTGACCTATTTCTAGTTGGTAAGGAGTTAGCCCTTTAGTTTATACTAATTTATTTTAGCTCGATTGTGAAGAAAGCTTGTAGCTTATCGAGTCACTCTCGAGTCCGCTTCCTGGAAAAACCAGTACTGGTGTCATATGAGGAAGTACGGTCGTGACCCCAGTGGGGCTCGAACCCGCAACCTCCGGGATGAGCGGCCGGAACCTTAACCTCTACACCACCGCTCCCCTCCCTTTTGACAGCTGGCGGCTCGACATGTTGCACATGGGCAATTAGTTTAACCTAATTATCAAAACATTTCAACTTTATGTTACTATGAAATATTATAACACCTTTGACATTAAATTTATAGTTCACATTCTTTACAACTTTTTATTTGAAGAAGTATATTGTTGGGAGTGGTTGCTTACCAAGCTCAACTACTTGAAAAATAAGGAGAGCCAGCTGTAAAGTTATGCACTTTGTGGCTGTGCCCAGTAAAGTCGGAGTAAAGGTCTAAAGTTGGGGCATCCGTGACCTATGGACCAAGTTCTAGTTTTCTTGCATTTGGTCAATTTGATGATTTCAATCATGTTTTAACTAACCTGAGCACAAAGGGCTCGTGCTTGAAAGTGAGCTATTGTGATTGCCCGATGTCCTGCGTCTGTCTGTCAACATGTACATTGTGAACACTCTATAGGCCACATTTTAAGTTCAGTCATCTTGAAAATTGGTCAGGATGTTTGTCTCGGTGATATATTGGCTAAGTTGAAACAGAGTCAGGTGGGGTCAATAACTAGGTCACCAGGTCAAATACTAGAAAAGGTTAAGGTATCTTCCACTCATCCCGGAGGTTGCCCCACTGGGGGTCTTGGCTGTACCTTCTTGGTACTCAGGTGAGTGATTATTTTACAAGATCTAGGGGAGTGACTTTTTTTCCAAAAAATGATCCATAAGTCTGGATTTTTCTTCCATAATAAAAAGTTCTTGCACTACATCAGCTTGCTCACACAATAAAGGTCACTTTTGCCATTGGTTGTTACAGTAAATGTCATTGACTATTAGAAATTTACCTATTTGTTGTTTCAGGCACCTGTGATAAAGAAAGAGTATGGAGCAATCACACACATTGACTTCAGTCCAGTCTCACCCCATCAACTTGCTGTCACCAACTCAACAAGGGTAAGAACCTGTTATATCATTTTAACTCTGTATTGTGACCATAAGCTGTGGTTACCCTGACACTTTGTGAAATTTCTAATTTTTCCATGGTTCATAATCTAAAGTAAAAGTAACTTAAAGTTATGGATAAATGATCTAGACTGTATTAAATGTACAACTTGTTGTTGTGGTTGTTGCATGAGTTTAACACCCTTTTCAACCATATTTCAGTCATTTTTACAGGCGGGCAGTTTTCCAACTATTGTTCCTTAGATGAGGCAGTACTACTAGATGCCAATTCTCTATAAGAAAACTGACAACATTTTCACATAAAAAGACATGGTCAGTAGCAGGGCTCGAACCTCAGTCTGTTTGAAGTCAGCAACTCCAACCACTCGACCACTGAGGCAGAATAACAAACTTATCATATTCAGCATTTGTCAATATGTGCCCTTCTTAGGGGGTCACTTCACATGGGTATATCTAGGAAAAATTTGAAAGTCTTTGTGCCTTTAACTGCAAGGCCTAGTGCCAAAACACATGTCTGCTAAGGAGGGTAGTGACAGTTTCTCTCCTGAAACCATGTAATTGTCAAAAATAAACATGGCATTAAGTGGCATGGATGGAAACTAAAAAGTCATCTTATCTGAAAACATTGATCAGGCCTTTGGAATAATTTCACAGGAATGAGTCTTGCCGGTCAGGTTTTAGAATGATTTCACAGGAATGTGGTCAGGTTTTGGAATGATTTCACAGGAATGCATCTTGCCGGTCAGGTTTTAGAATGATTTCACAGGAATGCATCTTGCTGGTCAGGTTTTGTAATGATTTCACAGGAATGCATCTTGCTGGTCAGGTTTTGTAATGATTTCACAGGAAAAAGTCTTGCCGGTCAGGTTTTAGCATGATTTCACATGAATAAGTCTTGCTGGTCAGGTTTTGGAATGATTTCACAGGAATGAGTCTTGCCGGTCAGGTTTTAGCATGATTTCACAGGAATGAGTCTTGCCGGTCAGGTTTTAGAATGATTTCGCAGGAATGCATCTTGCTGGTCAGGTTTTGTAATGATTTCACAGGAATGCATCTTGCTGGTCAGGTTTTGGAATTATTTCACAGGAAAAAGTCTTGCTTGTCAGGTTATAGAATGATTTCACAGGAATAAGTCTTGCCGGTCAGGTTTTAGCATGATTTCACAGGAATGTATCTTGCTGGTCAGGTTTTGGAATGATTTCACAGGAATGAGTCTTGCCAGTCAGGTTTTAGAATGATTTCACAGGAATGAGTCTTGCCGGTCAGGTTTTGGAATAATTTCACATGAATGAGTCTTGCTGGTCAGGTTTTGGAATGATTTCACAGGAATCAGTCTTGCTGGTCAGGTTTTAGAATGATTTCACAAGAATGAGTCTTGCTTGTCAGGTTTTAGAATGATTTCACAAGAATTAGTCTTGCGAGTGAGTGGTCAGGTTTTGGAATAATTCACAGGAATGCATCTTGCTGGTCAGGTAAAAAATACTGCTGCATTGTTAATACATGTTTGACGTTTAAAATTCTGGATGGGATAGAAACTTGAAATATATATTTTACAGAACATGATCACCATCTGTAATCATTGTTACGAGAGATTATTTTCATATCTAGAAACTACATCATCTATTAAGCAGTCAAAGAATAAAACATGTCGATAAACATTAAAACAAATCATGCATCCATTCTTTGCCATTAATAATTTTATCAGTGGCTGATTTATAATTGGACTTTCTCCGATTGTAAAGATGTTGGTTATAACTGCCGTTGACTGTATTGATCGAAAGAATAAATTGTTGTATATCATTTATATATACATGAATATTTAACAAGCCTTTTAATCACCCGTCAATAAGAATTTTGTGGTATGCATGTTTTTCTTTTCATCAAGAATAATATTATTAAGAGATAAATAATACAAGCAATAATTGCGGGTAATTTCATATTTGTTTTTCCATTTTTCTTCGATACATGTGTATTCAAGCAGAGAAATGAGTTTCATCAGAAAAAGTAATTTTTTATCGGAAGAAAGAAAGTGATTCTGTTGGGAATATTCATAAAGATGAGTGTGTATACATTAAATTTAAATATTTAAGGGGTATCAGGTTTTATAAGAATAAAGGTTAACTCATTTTTATTTGTTTCACTGTATTGAGTATAGATTGTTTGCAGAGCTAGAAGCATTGTTTGATGGCTATCGTAATTATTAAGTCATTTTGAAGGTCAACATGGTGAATTCTATAGATAATGTGCTCGTCTGTGTGGTTGAGTGGTTAGAGATGCTGAATTTAAATCAATCAACCATTCATGGTCAGACTGCCACTACCAACAGGACTGTCTCGTCTTGGTTTAGATTGTTTATAGCCCATAGGACACTCTACCTTAGAAATGTGTATTTACATAGAAGATTTGAGTCTAGTATTTGTCCTTTACATATGATACAGATAAGGTAAACTGCCCACTTGTAAATAACTGAAATATTGTTGAAATTAGCGCATGTACTTTCTGTTTGAAAGATCTTCATCAGTAATTGTGTTGTACTCAGGGTTCCTTGACCAATGCCTCACCATGGCACAAAGTACATATTTGTTATGTCTTTCTAAGCTACAATTCTGATGCATGTAATTCCTATAGAATTATAAACTACTGTATATTAATTTGTCGTTATTCAACATAATATTTTGAAATTAAATCGGAACTTCCAAGACTATCTTAATTACCATGCAAGCATCGTTTGACAACAAATGCTAAAAGTTTGGGGTATTTTTTTTTCAAATACATTCTGTAATCTTGTTTTCAAATTGTTTACCATTTTCAACAATTTGCAAATGTTCGGTCGTCAGACAGTAAAGTCTCGATCAGACAGTTTACGTAAAGCAGGCAAAAATCAGTTCCAATCAGCACTTCAGGTTACAATTTTAAATAGATTGGCCCAGATAAATCTTCTTCCATTCATTTCAAAGACGAAAAAATTGAATTACAGTAAGAATTGAATTAGAAGCAACTTAATTTTTCTTTTAACCTTTAATTCAGACATTTTTCATACATAGTTTATGTGAATTATAAGCTATCTGAACAGCAAACATTAGTTTACCTCACGGCATCTTTTGCCACTTCCCGCGTAATGCCGTTTTCAGTCTTTAATGAACAATAATGTGGCTGTGGCTTTTATACCATTTGTTGATGTGAAATAGCATTACTGAACAAAAGAGAGATTAACACTATTTGTAGGAATTGTTTCTTATTAACACTTTAGCTGTAAAATTATTACTTGTAGCTCATATTTTACCAAGACAGATCACTTACCGCCAAAATTGACTATAATTTGTATGGAAACCATTCCTGACATTTCTTTTTGTATTGAAAGCTCATGTTATAGGTACACTCAACCAATTTAGAAACGCAAAAGTGACATGATATTTATTTTGACAGTGTTCTCGTGTTTCAAATTTATTCAAATTTCATACACAACAAAAACAATATAAAATTGAATTCTTGTAAAAGTTTCAATAATTCATCGCAAAAAATGACTAAATAGAAATAAAAACAATAGCGTCTTCAAATACAAAAGTTTAAGAGGGGAAATCTTTGCGTTTCTAAATCAGTTAAGTGTATAGCGAAGCATTTTTAGTAAACTTGAGCACATTTTGCTCAATGGTGAGCTGTTGTGATCACCCATCGTAGGGCGTCTGTCTGTCAACACTCTAGAGGCCATATTTTAAGTCTAGACTTGAAAGTACTGCGGATTTCATAATACCGTGCCGTTTCAGTGTTTGCTTTACACACAGGTAGTAAATGACGTCGATGTCACATTCTGTAGTTAGCTCCGCCCAAATCGATACCTTTATCTATCGTACACACTGACTACTATACTGACAGTATAAGCTTACACAATGCGGCATTATTCGATTTTTTTTATGAATCTAGAATCTAGTGCTTATGTATTCTTTTTGGATAAAATTGGTTTATTTTAAACCTCGAAAGTTTATTTCATAAAACAACTTGTATTCAATTTTTCCAAACGAAACCGAACTGTATTGCATGTTCTTCTATCAACACGAAACAAAGATTTTATACTTTTCTGTAATAAAGTCCATATGATAAAATGTTGATGGAGGAAAATGTGTCCTCGGCTAACTCGGGCTAAGTATCTGAAACGTTTGCTGAGCTAAGAAGACACGGTTGTAAAGAGTCTGACTTATACGACGAACGTTTTACAAACATGATTCCAAGAACTTTTCTTGCAGGATGTTTAGAATGAACTGTTTTAGGACATTTTATATTCGTGAATCACTGTTGAACCTGCAGAGAATATAGCACCCTTAATCATCTTTCCTGTATATTTTTTCATACGGGAAATCCTTTCTAAAGCGTGATTAGAAATGTATGATATATATAACTGTTGTTTTGTTGCATCGTCGCCGATTGTATTTTACGAGAAAACAGAAATTCACCTTGAAAAATTTATAAAAGAATGTCTAGATCATTGAGTGACCACTCTTTAAACTTATGGTAAATTATATACATTATACATGCGCTCTGCATGTAAATATTTGTGCACAGTATACAGGTATAGCAAACTCCCGTGTACCATCTAAGATTCAGGTAAATGTTTCGCTGTACAAACTTGCGAAAAGTCAAATCGTATGTCGATAAAATAAACACGAACTGAAAACATCAAAAATTGGCTGGATTGTACATGTAATCGTCACCAATTAAGTGAACGAAACTACTTATAAAACAAAGTAAATTTCATTTGTGCTGGCGATAGATCAACTGTGGCAATGTGATGTACTGGTAGACCTAGAAAAAAGACCTCGTATTTATTATCTTTAGTTTTCACTTTTATGATATTTTACTTTTTATATTCATTGAGGAAAGTCATGCTAACAAAGATGTAAAAAATAAACACCAAAAGTTAGAAAATACAAATCATGAAGAAACAAGCATTATGTCTAGATAGTTGGACTACCGGTAGAGGTTAACGCTCTACATTTTTTGTGAAAGCTTTACGCAACGACTCTGATGACATGTGCGTTGTTGCATTTCTTGCTTTTACAGATTTCAGAGCATCGACAGAAACGTGCAAAGCATGCGCGGTTGTAACAAGATATCAGTATAGTTGTATTTTATAATGCATAATATTAAGTATTGCGATCGGATCATTTATAGAAGAGCGAAATAGAATGTATATTTACAATATTTTTATTCATTCTACTTCGACATATATTTACACTAAAATTATGTAAGTGAAATGACACTTGTACCGGATTTACACGTACATGTTGTATGCGTATATTCCCTTCTTTGATGGGACTCTAGCACACAAGCAAAATGTACGTAACCACTGACTAAACACTATTGAATGCCGTTAACAATATGACCGATTTATATTTTTTTCTCACTACACTTTATCTGATAGCTCTCCGTATGTGTAAAATGTAGCTCCGCCTACAGACGCTTTAGTCATTCATTACATGTATTCAATCGTTACGCAACAAACACTGAAACGGCGCACTATTATGAAATCTGCAGTAAGTCACATGGGGTCAAAAACTAGGTTGCTGAGTCTGAGAAAAATCTTGTGAACACTCTGGAGGCCACATTTGACCCCAAAAAAATGTGGCCATTTAAATGTTTTACCACCATTAAAACTTACCCTGTGCAAATATCAAAAATTAAAAAAAAAACACCTCAATGTTTGACTGCCAACATGTTGGTCAAATGCACCAATTGCTACTGTTGCTGAACTTATTTTCTGAATAATAAATGTAATATTTTATCAGTTACTTATGTGTGGCCTCAAAGAATATACGTATTGTGCAGACTATTCATTATCAAATGATGCTGGACCTTCATTGATGTGAACAAGTCGCATTATATGAACAATACTGTAAGTCATGAAAAATTCGGAAGAACTTTATTTTTGTGTGGTTTTTAGCTCGTCTGATTTTTGAAAAAAATGACGAGCTATTGTCGTCACTTGATTGTCTTCGTCGTTGTCGTTGTCGTCGGCGTTGGTTAAGTTTTTGCGTTTAGGTCACTTACATGGAAACTATCAAAGCTATCACTTTGAAACTTGGAAAGCTTGTTCATCTAATACCCTTCTTCACATTGTATGCTAAAGATGCTGAGTCTGACCTGTTTTTTTGGGTAAAAAACATGAATTTTGATTGATTTTGGTTGATTTTGAGAATTGGACATAGCTTCTTCATTTTTTGTTAGATTGATTTCAAATTTTTCACAAACAATAAATGGATAATGTACTTCAACATGTCAAACGGGGTTTTGAGTTATACATTTGGGGGGGATATTTTAATATTTTTGGACTTTGTAGTTTTTAGCTAGTCTGATTATTTAAGTTTTGCGTTTAGGTCAGTTACATGCAAACTATCAAAGCTATCACTTTGAAAGTTGGAATACCTGTTCACTATCAAATGTGCAATAGAATGAAGGAAGAGTTTTACAAGTTACATAACCCTGTCATGTATTTTGACTGGGTTATTGCCCCTTCTTAACTTAGAAAGTTTCACACACACAATATTTTTGTAATAGTGAACATAATGCAACCAAACTTAGTGTATAGGAAGTATTTATGAATATTTTTTAAATTGGATTGTGTTTTGGGGCTGCTGGGGTTAAGGTCACTGTTACTAACAATAGGAAAACTGTAATATATTCAATATCTTTAGTTACAGTTGACATAATGTAACCAACTTTTGTTTGTAGTAAGTATTTAAGAAGATCTTTAATGGGGTTGTGTTTTGGGGCTCCTGGGGTCATTGTCAAGGTCACTGTAACTAAAAATAGAAAAACAATAATATGTTCAATTTCTTTAGTTACAATTGACATAATGTAACTAAATTATTAAGTGTGTAATATATATAAATGAAGACTTTTATTGGGATTGTGTTTGGGGCTCATGGAGTCAAAGCTCAGGATTTTTTTCTTAAAATAGAAAAATGGGACAAACACAATATCTTTAGTTGCAGTTGAATAATTGTGACCAAACTTATGTCTAGTAATTATCATGAAAACCTTCTGTGGGATTGTGTTTCGGGGTCAAGGTCAAGGACACTGTTACTTAAAAAAATGGTAATAAATAAACGGTAAAAGGATAAAATCAGACGAGCGTCAGGCACCCGTAGGCGATGCTCTTGTTTTTTTTGCGAGAGCACTCATTTGCAGATTCACCAATTTGCTATTTCAATGTTTTCTGGAAATGATCAATTTTGTTACAACGGTGCAAACCAGCAGGATCGCTTGTTTGTGAATCCATGGTCTAGTGAATTGACCTGGAGATAAAAAAAACGCAAACTTTTTGTCTCGGGGAATTTGAAGAGATTTACTGCAGTTCATTTTCAATATTCTGTTTGGCATGGTTACTCCTTCGCGGTCAAAATAAAACTGATATATTATCTATAACCTTTGTACTATGACTGTATTTATATATTCATATAGAATCTCGTCCTTCTGATTGGTTTATTGATTGTACCAAAGATAGACTCGGATACTGTCTGTAACAAAACACTTGTTTACGTACGCACAGTTTAACTTTTTTAAAATGAGATTTGTTAAATTAGTTATAGACCTACATGTCTGTTATATGTAGGTAATTTGATTGAATTAAAACCGAAAACTCTCAGACGGTTACGTAGGATTTTCCTTCTAGCCCACTGGAAGAATGTGGCAGAAATTTCCACCTATTAGATTGATTGCGAGTGTAATAACGTCTGTATTTTTTGCTGCAATATTAGGATACAACGACTTGAATTAAATTACCGACTTCGGAAGGCTAATGGTATATTCATTACTTCACAGATTCATTAGATCTATTGCCAAATTAGGGAAATCATTTGTTTTAATAATTTCGACACAACTGACAGCTTTTGCTTACAGTGTGTTCTGAGGTCTATTTTGTATGAATAATAGACGAGTAATTAGGCTCCCTGTTTAAACTAGATGATCCCTATGCTCGACTAATTCATTTTATATTGCTCTGCAGATGAATCTTCATTGCGGTGATTAGATTTGGCCTATTATAGCAGCCATTATCGATTTGAAGAAAATAATTTGTGATACATCGAGTGCTGAGATTATTTTTTTCCGAAGTCTGATGCATTTATTTTTTGCATTTTAAGAAAATGATGTTTTCTGTACTGTTGAATAAAGACTGTACATTTTGTTAGACTTTCAGTTGTGTTTTTTTTTTTTACATGTGTTTTTAAACAGAAAAATATTACATTGTACTAAAGTACATGGTCTGCCTTATAACGATCGGCAGAGTGTGATTTTTCTAAGGAGAACATATTTGTAAAGTGTAGAATAATTTGAAGTCATCAGACTGTAAACCAGTTTATTTCTGTGCAACTTAACTTTCGTAATGATCCATTTCTGAGTGAAAAAGTTAAATCCTCGCCAGATTAGTTTTGCACATGCCATGGCCCAAGCTGTAAATCTATATAACATAATAAGTAATCCCCACCCACCCCACCACATCAACATTATAAAGCCTTTTTCTGGTGATGCCAAAAAGGGGTCAGTGGGTCAATGTGGTGGGGTCCTAGCCAATGAAAACTGTTTTGACTCAGCAACATTATAGTTGTACTGGGTTATGACCAACATATTCTTAGTTAGAATTGTCTTTTGTAAACTAGATATTTAGAGGTCAGTGAATTTAAAGGTCAAGGTAATGTGGCCTCTAGCATTGAAAATTATTTTCACTCCTGTCTGGTATGGAAATATATTGAAAGAATGCATGCCAAGGAATTGCAAAACATAACACAAACAGGCAAACAGACTTGAAGAAGTTTTGGACTATAAAAGGCCATAAGTATCATGAGATGCCATTAGAAGAAACTGTGAGAAGTCTAAGTAGAAACCATGAGATACCCTATTTATCATAGACACCATGATAGGCCATTTATAAGTAGAAACCATGAAAGGCCATATAAGTACAGAACCCATGAGACATCCCAAGTAGAAACCATGAAAGGCCATAAGTAGAAATCATGTGGCATTTTACAGTAGAAACCATGTGATGTCCTAAGTAGAAACCATGTGACATCCTAAGTAGAAGCCATGAAAGGCCATATGTAAGAAACCATGTGATGTCCTAAGTAGAAACCATGTGACATCCTTATTATAAACCATGAGAGAACTTAGGTATAAACTTTGAGAGGTCTAAAGTAGAAACTTTGAGATATCTTAAGTATGGGCCATGAGATGTCCTAAAGAATTGTGTGAAAGAAAGTAAGAAAGAAAATAATACCAGATGAATGAAAGAAAGTGGTGTAGAGAAAGGGAGGCAGAAATTAAGAAGGCAAGATAGCAAGGAAGAAAGAAAAAATATAAATGAAAAAGTAATTAAATGTTCATCTGTCACATTAATGGATTATTGTTTGTTTTTGCCCCAGAACGCCTCTGAAAAAGAAATCTCCCTATTTTTGCTCACCTTTCTAAAGAAATCAGCCCAAAACTAACGGGATGGTGATGAGCCATCTTAGATATTCTTTATGAATACAACAGACGTTCAGCGTCCTCGGAGATTTCTACAAATTCTTCCCCTATCTCTATAAATTTAATTACGGATATGAAATGTGCTATAAGAATTAATTTTCTCCCTTATGTTTCAATATTGAAGTGATTAATTAGGGGGTTTTATCTTAGAAATTGACTTGGGAGAAGAAACAATGATGTTGTAGACATCTGGATATTTGATTTTAACATTTTAGTCATATTTCTGCATATTTTTCAAGTCTGAAGTGGAAAAGCTAGGGAAATTAGTTGGTTTGAAATGGCTGTTTATAATTTTACCTGGCAATAGAAGCTAAAAGCGGGTAAATAGGAGTCACCTGGGTAACCTGGCCAGTCAGCCTTTTGGTAAATGCTGTCTCATTGACGTTAATTTTGATATTCCAGCGAATAGCCTGGTTTTGACAGTTAAACTTTCTTGTTGATATAATTTTGTTTATGAATTTTAGACCATCTGTGCTGCAATATGTAAAACTAATCGGCATTCGTTGTTTGTTTTCATTGAAGGATATATGTATTATTCTATGTTATTGCGAATACCTTACCAGATAGAAAAAAATCAAGTTAATTATATATTGCACCATCTCTTTCTATAGCATTTGTGGTCTTTAGGAAGATTTTGCATATTTATTAGATGAGGAGGCAATGTAAACTGTGAATTTTTTGATGATTAAAGACCACAGTAGGAAGGCCTACAGTAATCAGATAATAAATTATATTATGTTATGATTTGTTTCATATTCAGAATATAGATAGATGACAAGGAGTAGTGCCGTTTATAATGTTAACCATCATGAGGAAATAGAGTCCTGGAAATTTCAGTCAAAATTGTTTGAGGAGCACCAGGGTTATGGCCAACAAGGCCAAACAGTACTTAAAAAATCATACATTATACAGTTTTAATTTGTGCCATTGAGGTGATCATAATGTATAAAGTAAAGAGAACTTTGCATGCTGTTAGTTGGGCAAGAATTACTCAGTCATCCGTCATCAACTGTTCTTACTGCCCAGGCTTAAAACCCAGAATCATTAGTAAAAATCCTTCACTGGTGTACTAAAATTGATTGAATTTGTGAACTTGCCAAGTAGTGAAAAATTTGATGAAAATGAAAGCCATGCAAACAGTATTGACAATTTAAGGCCAACACGGCCCACTGATAGGCTTTGGTTTATATAATGTTTCACTTTGTTTCAGGTTCAGATATATAGCCCTACATCCTTACATATACATAGAACGCTGAGTAGATTCAAAGAGACGGCATACTGTGGCAGTTTCCGTAACGATGGAAGATTGATGGTTGCCGGTGGCGATGAAGGGGTCGTTAGACTGTTTGACATCTCTGCACGCATCACACTGAGGATCTTCAAGGGACATAAAGGGTAAGCTAACTTTGAGTGACTCTAACCAAAGTGACAAAGGCATAAAATGTACGTGGTCTTGACCTTATATGATGCTGGGGGAAAAAAGCGGACCTCAGATGATTTAAGTAAAATGACACAAATATAAATTATGCGGAAATTTGGACCAAAAAAATTGCATCTTGAGTTTAAACTGCCTTACACTAATGTAAATTAATATCAAATCTATGAAGCACGTTTTTTCAGTGGTACAAATTAGTACCAAAAGATTTACAGAATTTTATTTCCTATTTTGATATTGTTAGACTTTGACAGCTAAAGAGGGAAGGATTTGTGCCGCAGTGTTAGGTTATATTGTATGTTTGTGGTAACTGATGGAAAAAACAAGTTTTGGCTGTTTTTCTTCCCGCAATTGTACCATGTGATTTTGCCTAAATGAAATTTGTTGACAAACGCTTCTTACTTATTTAAATGGTAAACACACACTTGGCTGGAACTATTTTTCATCTACTGTTTGAGAAAAAAAGGCTTTGCAAACATTCTGTATGAATGCCATGTACAATATTCTTGTTTTTATAGCAGGTAGAAATTTCTGGTTGTGTCTGTGACTCTCTTAACTTTATGACATATTTTTCAATTATAGTGCCGTACATGTTTCCAAGTTCCTTTCAAGTAACACGCAAGTTTTATCTGGGTCCGATGACAACACAGTAAAAGTTTGGGACATTCCAACGGAAAAGGAAATTGTCACATACAGTGACCATACGGTAAGATTCTCTATTGCTATATAGATCTGTACAAAAAGAACTGGTAAATGTCATGTGAAGCAATTATAAGATGCAGGGATCAGGAAAACCGAAAATTTGCCGATCTGGACCGATTTTCAAGTTGCTGGACCGATTCACTTCACCAAAAATTCCTTAAAAATCGGTCTGAGATTTTTTTTAAAAAAGCCATAAAATCGCTCAAATGAACAAAAGAAGTTGCTTGTGTTATTAGCACCTATCCAATACCCCAATAAACGTGTCATGTTAATAACCTGCGGCGGTCTTTACCTAATTGGTCAAACACACCAGTTCTACAATACCCGAGGCGTCGCTAACACGTTATTGATTAAAGGATTTTATTAATGTGTTTGCAGCTCCGATTGACTTTATGCCGGACCGATTGTCTTTAGGCCGCTAATCATTACCTACACTTTGAAATGACCAAACTGTTCCAACATTACTTGTCATTATATATGATTATGGTTTAATTAAAGACGATCTGGTCCACGTGTACTTTTGACCGATAAGAAAACAAGACGAGATGAAAGAAATTTTTAAAAATAAACCCAAGAGTTAATTTTTATTACTCAATTTGTGCCGGTTATATTATGTATCATGTTCCGGCATTCAATGCCTTTCGATTTATTGTTGGAATGGCACAGCGCAACATATTTGCGATGTTCAAAAAATCAAATGACCGAAACGGCAAACCGGCTCATGATAATCGGGAGAATAATAACTGGAACCCGAAAGAAACAAATAACCGGACTGGCAACCGGTAGTAAATGTTTCCGAAAGTCGGAAGGACAAGCCGACAGATAATGTTAATCAGACTGGCAACCCGAGAGACATAAAAAAATATTCAAAACGAAACCATACGACAAAACTTTAATAGCCTATACCTAACACATGGATTATTACAAAACTTTGTGGGGGTGACTTTGAACGTAATCAGTTCTAATCGAAATTGAACACACTTTCAATGATAAAATCACATGGAAATTATTATATTTATTTATGAAAACTGGCTCGATATTTTTCTTATTACTTATAAATTACGTTTCTTATTTTTTTTATGGCGAAAGATGTGTAAAGTTTATCCCTTAGAAAATGGAACGCTCCACGTGAACGGCGCATTTATTTTATCGACTCGTGAGATTTACTTAAGAAATAATAAATGCCTCCCTGTATTTTATCGTTGAATAAAATATAGTCAGGAATTTGGATGCGTAGTAATTAAATCACGAGTGCGTAGCACGAGTGATTTAATTTTTCGCATCCAAATGACTGACTGTATTTTATTCAATGATAAAATATAGGGAACAATTTATTATTTCGATTCTAACACGTAATTCTTTTTAAAACAATCCCGAACTTTATTTAACGCGTAGTAGTACATCATTGTAACCTTAAAACGCGAGATACGATTGGACGCGCTTGTTTACATACGTTACGTCATTTAAGGCACGTCGTCCTTGGAAAAACGTGCTGTATTTTATCGTGAAATAAAATACAGGCTTTTCCCTATATGTTTATATAGGAAAAACAGCCGCATGTGTTAGAATAATCAATAATGAAAGTAGATAAACATTTTCGTGTTTGGAAACATTTTGGAATCCAAAGGAGGCAACTAAATACTTTAACCGTTCCATCATCATGCACAACAATGGAAAGCTGGTTGAAAATTATATAAATTACGTACAAGTTTTTTTTGTTTTGTTTTTTTTTTTAACTTTTTTTGTAACTTTTTTTTTGGGGGGGGGGAAGGGGTTGACGATGTACCCTCGGCTTGCCCGGACCGATTGAGATTTCAAAATTTCCTGATCCCTGATAAGATGGTAAATGTCACCTATGCTTACCATAAGATAGGACTGTACAAGTTGACAGGTAAATGTCACCTTAAGCAATTGAATGGAGGCCTGCTGCTATAAATGTTACCTATGGTAACTGTGAGATAAGACTGTGTTTCATATATAGGTACAACTTGACAACTATATGGTGACTATATAGAAGATGCTTCTGTTAAACAGAAATTTAGAACCAACTGAGAAAATGTCACCAACTGTAAAACACTTACTGTAAAGAAGTTCATCATTTAAAAGGTAAATGTCTCCTTTAGTGGTCATACAGTAAATTGTGTTACTATATTACTTAACAAATAGACAGAAAAATGTCACCTACAGTGAGTATAGGGTAAGGCACTTACACTACATTAAAGTTCACTACTGAAAATGTCACTTGCAGTCAGTTACCTAATGGAAATACCATTATGTATCTGTTTAAACTAATTCAAGTTCTTGCAACTGATATTAACTACATTGTACTTTTGATTGCTTCTTCCTGAAGTTCTGACCAATACTTGCAGAGAAAGTTAGGGAATTGTGGAGGTAGTAGCAAATACCACTGCCAAGATTTGAACTCAGGACCTCTGGGTTAGAAGTCCGATACTCTGCTCCTACCCCACAAGGCTTGCCCATTAGAAAGACTATTACCTTACTGAACTTAACAGCTGAGTTGGTAAATCTCATCAACAAAGATTATACAGTAAGACACTCTATTTGAATAAAATTTAACAACTGAAAAGGAGGATCTTACCATTAGTAAGCATAATGGAGAAATTCTTTAGAGTTTTACAACTCAGGAAGAATATATGACCTGCAAAAGTGGTAAGGCAATATGTGCTACTGAATTTTAAAGCATTCAAAACCTGAAGTGGAAATATCTTCTTCAGTTACCATAAGGTACCATGTATTGCAGTTCCTAGTGACCATTCTGGTAGAACTGTTACAACAGTCAGCATTCCAACTGAAATAGAAATCTAAAATGCCAGTTGAGGTGACATAAAAGTAAAAATTGTGCATCTAAATTTGTGGGCATTAAATTTAACAATTTTTTTGTGGATAAAAATGCTATTGGATTGGTGGATTGGAGTCTTCTTAAAGAAAATTGTTATGTCGGAACTTTTTCGATGGATTGTTAACTCTTGAAAGGGCTTACCCGCAAAATTCGTAAAATTTTGAATGACTAAAAATATGTGAAATGATTGAAATGAAAACGAATTAAATGTCTGACTGTAGGGAAAAATATCTCAAACAGTGACTATTCAGGAAAAAAAATCACTACAACTAAAATATTTTGCAGGAAAATCCCAAGCTTTTGTCAATCATAGATGCAGTTGTCTTTTCACCATAATAATATTATACACAAACTTGCATACAAAAAATTCTTAAGAACAAACTTCCCCTAAAACTATACTGTGGATTGTCACCAAATTTTGCCGGTAGCATACTGGCATCAGAGACTTCCAAGATTTGTCGAATTATTTGGGTCTGCTACACTTCAGTATTGCCAGAGTGAAAAACAGAAAAGCAATGACTTTAAAACGTCTGGCTGCAAAAAAGGCCTTCTAAATTAGCAAAAGTAATTCAGAAATAAGCGAATTGTAAGCTATAAAAAACTGGTTAGTGTTCGCAGATAGGATAAGGAATTCTACATCATTAAGTATATTTTCAGATATAAGGAGAACCATTGACAATTGTGAGTGATTTATAACTATTGTATTTAACAGATCTTGAACGTTTGTCAGACATAGGGTACAGTAAAGAACATTTCTTTGTGCCCATTATACAAAACAAAGCGATTTGTTAATCTCATTATTTCTCCCCCTACAGGTATTCGTTTTCAGCATCTTTATTGTAGAATCTATTTATTTTGACTTTTGACGAGATTTTTGGATTGATATTCAGGTTATATTCTGCTTTTGATGCGAAAACAAACAGAAAACGTCGGCTGTGGTATTTTTTGTTGATTTGATGATACTAGTGTCATAAACGCTGAAAAAAATAATTGTCTATTTCGTGAGATATTTATCGGGATTTATTGTCTTGTCTTCTTTATTACAGTTGTAAGACTGAAAAGAATGAGGACATTGAAAATATTTGTGATGAAATGATCGCAGTTCTTTTAATTTTCAAAGATGCTTTTGTTGATCTAATTATACACACTGATAATCAGATAATACTTTTGCGAAAAAATTTATCATCATGTGAGGATAATTATGTGGTCAGGCATTGTTAAGGCGTCGTAATATCATTGATGTAACTTAAGGTCCAAACTGATAACGTCCACATACATGTGCAAAATGTAACTATATCATTATTTTATTAGAGGATCTCTTAGTTAACAGTTGTTAAAAGTTGAATAATATTGGTGATGTCATTAGGAGAAAAGCATAAGTTGTTATCGTTTTCTGTCTTACGTATCTGTCCCCTCTCTGTTTCCACAGTACAGTCGTTCTGCCGTCACACACCAGTATATTTAGGATCCTAGCTGAAGTGCAGATAACTATGCTCCAGTCAATGCCTCTTAATCTCTATAGAATTGAACGAATGGACACAAATATCATACTTAACAAGAATTTTTCACAGCGTATTAAATTATGTTGTTATAAAATTTTATCAGTCGTGTAAAGAAAGCCTTGAAATACATTTGTTTAACAACTTCATATTTATTTATGTATTGTGTCCGGGATTTATTTTCCAGTTGTTCTTTTATCGGAATGTCCTGATCCAAGTACTGGGCCATAGTCCTATGCAATTGTCAGCTCTGATCGATGTGGTATTTAATAAATCATACCCGGTTTACTGCAAGTGATACATCATTTTTGATCAGTGCAGATCATGATCGGCCAGCTCATTTATTCAGCCTGATCATGATCTGCACTGTTCGGTATCCAGTAAATTTTTATTGTACACACCTTTGAATATCAACGATGGTGTCCAAATTGAAAGATGGACATCTCAAATTTAGAAATTTTCTAGGATGACAGGGTTAAAAACAATGCTATACGGGAAGCTCGGAAAGAATACATTTCAAGTAGATGTCCAATTTAAATGTATGTCTACTGGTTTCAAACTTTAGTTAGTTACGTAACCGTAGCTGTTGGAGCATGGGATCTGAACAAATTCTAGCAGACAAGGTTGCAAAAATGATAATTAAGTCCTGGATACCTATTCTATTATGATACAGTGTAATGATAATATTCCTTCATACCAAGCTTTTACTTTTCTGCGATTTAATGGGACCCTCAGATTCTTTAATCGTTGGAAATAGAAAAAAACGTAACGATTTATGGATAGTTCATTATGTTGCCACATTACATATTTCTACGTAGTTTTTGTGAGAAGTGTCTAGAACGCTGGCTCCGAACCCATCAACTCCGGAACACATATTGAATTCATTAAATCTTCACATCTGATTATGAAACTTGCATTTGTCTTATAGTGATATTTAGGAATCATTTAAAAAAGAAAAAGTAGACAGATACTGTAGTGGTTTTGTGAAACACTCGAGTTTTACGAAAATTGAGCGGTTTTTATAGCTGGAAGAAACAAAAAAACTTTGCTCTAAAAATAACACTCGGCAGAGAAATTATAAAATTATGAAAAGCATTTATGGAGAAAACGAAACAAAAACTGGTAAAATATCTAGATTGTAATCTGCAAAGCATATGGTTTTGTTATTTATGACTAAAGTAAATTTATTAAAAGTGTTTACAAATATTTGATTAACTACATTTTTTTTTCATTCTACCTTTACTGACGTTCTATGAAAATATTTCTATTTGTAAAAAAAATAATATTCAGCCCCTGAATTCTTAAATGTTTGCAGCAAACTTAAAATTCAATTACAGCTTTAGGATCTTTAATTTTTTTTGACAAACTTCTTGTTTAAATGATTTCTTTTTTAGCAACAGTTGAGGTATTATCAGTGGAATATAAAAGCTTAAACATAATTGTGTAACATATTTTGCACACAATTATTTTTGTAAAAAGGTGTATTAAAAGTTAGACAAGTAATGTAGTAAACTATTGTAAGTAACAAAACTAAAAAGTAACTTTCTCACTCTGAACAGTGTGCCCAGTTCTTATTGGTCGACATGGCCACTGCTGATAACTAGCTCCGCCTCCTGTAGTAACGTATCTCCAGCTTTCTGCCACAGAAGCTAATTTCTCAAACAAGATATAGGATTTCGATACTAGATCATTTGGGATGCTTTTGTTGATGGTTTTTATGTAGAAACTCCATGAGTTTGTCATCAATAGGAATGGATAAAGATCAAATAACAAGGTGAAATTGAAAAAAAGAAATGTGAATAATGTACTTAACAGATATAGGGTGCCAAACAAGCTAATATTTAACAGTTGCTTGTAATTATTTTTTTTTAGCATATTTCATTTTTCCTGTCTGCATCTCACAGACATTTTTGATAAATTCATGTCCCTGTTTTTTTGGAGTATTTTTTTAATTGGACATTTTTTTGTTGTATACAGCAGTCAAGGTAATTGGTGTCCCAGGTTTTTTGGTGTGTATTTTTTATTGGAAGTTGTTTGTCAATATAGTGATGTTTCTCAGTTAATATAATTCCAGTGTTACTTTCTAAAGCTTGTCATCCATGATTGCATCTTGATGTGTGGATTGTCTTTTATAATTAAGCTTCACTGTGTGGATTGTCCATAATATAACCACACTGTGTGGAGTTGCATCCATGATGAACTGTACTTTGTGGATTGTCTTCCGCCTATTTGCTCTGTGTGTGGATTGTCTTCCACCATTTTGCTATCTATGTGGATTTTCTTCCTAACTGAGCCTTTCTGTGTGGATTGTCTTCCTAAATGAGACTTGCTTAGTGAATTGTCTTCCATAATGAGCCTTACTGTGTGGATTATTTTCCACCTTTTTGCTCTGTGTAGATTGTCTTCCCTCTTTATGTTCTCTGTGTGGAATGTCTTCCTACATGAATCTTGCTTAGTGAATTGTCTTCCATAATGAGCCTTACTGTGTGGATTGTCTTCCACCTTTTTGATCTCTGTGTTGTTTGTCTAAGACCTATTTGCTCTGTGTTTGGACTTTCTTCCTAACTGAGCCTTTCTGTGTGGGTTGCCTCTCTTAATTGAACAGTACTGTGTGGATTGCCTTCCAGAATTGAACTTTCTTGTGTGGAATATCTTGTATCAATAAACCTCACTATCATCCATAAATGAGTCTCTGCTGTGTTGATTGTCTTCCATTATTGAGCCATGCTGTGTGGATTGTCTTCCATTATTGAGCCATGCATTGTAAATGTTCTTCCATTTTACTCTTCCATACTGCTTAGGCTCTGTGTGTGTCTTCCATATTGTGCCTCTCAGTGTGGATTGCCTACAATAATTGTATCTTGCTTTGTGGATTTTCAGCCACATGTGCTATGTGAAAACTAAAATTCTTCACCTTTTTAGCTCCCTTGAGCACAAAGTGAGCTATTATGACCACATGTTGTCTCTCTTCCGTCAACATGCATTGTCAGTTGTCAACAAATGCTTCAAAGGACATCTTTTCCTTAACCACTGGGCCAATTTCAATCAAACTTTAAAGGGCTTTTTCTTGAATGCTCCTCTACTAAGTTTGTTCAAATGGTTCTGCTCAGCTGCACATATTGGCCGCCAGAGCTAAAAATAGAAAAACCTTTGAATAACATCTCCTTCTTAATTTTTCCAGCAGTTTCAATCAAACTTCACAGGATTGTCCCTTAGATGTTTCTTCTGCTCCATTCTACAAAATGGCCGCCAGAGCTAAAAATAAAAAACAACCTTTAAACAACATCTTAACCACTGGGCCAGTTTCAACCAAACTTCACAGGATTGGCACTTGGCTGGTCTTCTACTAAAATTGCTCACAGAGCTTTGCTGCAATGCACATGTATTATCGGGTTTTGTGCAGATCTGAACATGTGTTGCATATGTTCTCTGTTTAATCAGGTTCGTGATGTAGGGCCTATATATCATAGCCCTCTTGTATAGTTGTAAATATGGATCAACCAGTATTAATTATATTAATTATTTAAATCTATTTAACAGCTGCTAAACTGTCACTCAGTAATGCAGTCACTTAGTAAGGCAGTTAATGATATAGTGTACAGTCAAACTTGTTTTAAAGACCACCTTCAAATAAAGACCACTTTGTTTATAAGACCACTGATAGAAAATACAGCAATCTTTGTTTACAGTACAAAGCACTTATGAGTGAAGACCACCTGTAAAGTAAGGCCTGATTTTTGATTCTCTGTGTAGAAATCTGACAATGTAGCAAGATCTTGAAATGAGAGATCTGATGATGTATATAGCCAGATATGACAGTGTAGAGATCTGATGATGTAGCCAGATCTGACAATGTATAGATCTGATGATGTAGCCAGATCTAACAATGTATAGATCTGATGATGTAGCCAGATCTGGCAATGTAGATATCTGATGATGTAGCCAGATCTGACAATGTTGCCATATCTGATGATGTAGCCAGATCTGACAATGTAGAGATCTGACAGTGAAGCCAGATCTGACCATGGAGCCAGTTCTGACAGTAGCCAGATCTGACAATGTAGAGATCTGGTAATGTAGAGATCTGACAATGTAGCCAGATTTGGGAATGTAGCCAGATCTGGCAATGTAGAGATCTGGCAATGTAGAGATCTGGCAATGTAGTCAGATTTGACAATGTCTATGTTTGGTGCCAAACAAATGTTGGATGTGATGCAGCAGGGCTCAGTTATTACAGTATCCTTTTTCAAAAGAACTCATATCTAAATGTTAAAGAAGCCTAAGGGATACAGAAAATATAAAGCATTGATTACTTGACAGTGATATACTTCCACTTCCAGACTGGTTTAGAATAAATGTATCGTAAGCTATTGAAGAGGTTAGAAATTAACATATAAGAATTTTAAGTTGATAGAGATGAGTCATAGGCTTTATCGTAATAAAAACTAAGATGTAAATAAGATCAATGTTGTCACCCGCACAACACCATCACCCCAGCCCACTCCCTAGCCAAAAGCTCCTGAGATTTCAATCTTATTTAATTCATACTGTCTAATTTTATCACAAAGACATAAACATTTTACAGTTATCAAATTTATATTAGTAGTTCCAGAGTTATTGCCCTTGCATTTCCAAAGAAATCTCAATATATTAAATCGCACCGTCTGTCCGTCTGACGGTCCGTCCGTCTGTCCGTCCGTGCGTCCCCACTTACAAATTCGTGTCCGGACTGTAACTTTGTCATGCATTGAAGGATTTTAAAATAACTTGGCACACATGTCTAGCACATCAAGACGACGTGTCGCGTGCAAGACCCACATCCCTACCTCAAAGGTGAAGGTCACACTTGGAGTATGAAGGTTATGGAATCCTCTATATATGCACACATTCGTGTCCGGACTGTAACTTTGTCATGCATTGAAGGATTTTAAAATAACAAGGTACACATGTCTAGCACATCAAGACGACGTGTCGTGTGCAAGACCCACGTCCCTAGCTCAAAGGTCAAGGTCATACTTAGAGTTTGAAGGTAATGGATTCCTCTATATATGCATATATGCACACATTCGTGTCCGGACTGTAACTTTGTCATGCATTGAAGGATTTTAAAATAACTTGGCACAAATGTCTAGCACATCAAGACGACGTGTCGCGTGCAAGACCCAGGTCCCTAGCTCAAAGGTCAAGGTCACACTTAGAGTTTGAAGGTAATGGATTCCTCTATATATGCATATATGCACACATTCGTGTCCGGACTGTAACTTTGTCATGCCTTGAAGGATTTTAAAATAGTATGGCACAAATGTCTAGCACATCAAGACGACGTGTCGCGTGCAAGACCCACATCCCTACCACAAAGGTCAAGGTCACACTTAGAGTTTATAGGTAATGGAATCCTGTATATATGCATACATTTGTGTCCGGACTATAACTTTATTATGCTTTGAAGGATTTTAAAATAACTTGGCACAAATGTCTAGCACATCAAGCGGATGTGTTGCATGCAAGACCCAAGTCCCTACCTCAAAGGTCAAGGTCACACTTAGTGTTTAAAGTAATGGAATACTGTATGCATGATTACTCTGTCATGCATGGAAGGATTTTAAAATTACATAGCACATTTATTGAGCACATGGAGAGGACACAGACTGTGAGGCACCTCTTTCGGGGGCATTCGTCACTTGTGAGGGACAGCTCTTGTTTTTTAAACTTCTCATCTTCGCAAGTTTGTCATCATCATCAGCAGCACTTGATATCCTCATTGAGAGATATATATTTAATAACCAAGGTAGAAGATGTTTGCTTTCAATTTTCCATCAGAGCCACTTGTAATAGAATTATTTTCAGCAAAATTATTTCACAGTCATTGCCCATACAATAACCATTATCATGATAGATTGAGTAATCATGATTTATCTGGCAGTATAACACTTCAGATCAGTTTCATCATTCAAAATGCTGTGATTTAATTGATTGATATATGGGGAGTGATGAAATACAAAAATCAGTCCCAGACTGACCTTCCAGTGTGCTTTCCTATGCATTCCAGCTCACAGGCTAATGGAGCGGACAGATTGAGTGTTTTCTAATCATGTTCCAGTGATTTGTAAATAAATAAAACTGCAATTATTAGGGTCATGCACAAGTCAGGGATTTCAAATATCAAGAAATCACTTTAACTTATCTTTATATACTGATGCAGACACCCTGTTACAATAATGTTCGTCTACCAGGAAGAAAAACGCTAGATTAAATATTTATTCATTTGTATATACATGCAGCTGACACTCTTGTTTGTTTTTATTGTACGTTTGTGCAGTCTTAAAAGTTTTTTTACCCTGCTGGCAGCCAATAATTCTGTCTTTACAACCAGTGCAGATCATGATCAGTCTGCACATCCTTAGTGTGTCTGATCATGATCTGCACTGTTCCTTATTTAGTCAGTAAGTTGGCATCCCGTTGAACAGTTAATGCTAATAATAGTAAGTTTACTGTCAAGATTGAAAAATTGATAAGTCCATTTGGAAATGTAGCAAGGGGGCGGGGACTGGGTAAGGATGTTAAATGCGATATAGTTTTAACTTATATAAAAAAATTGAGGACTTACAAATGACTTAAAAATTATGAAAGATTTTTTCATAATTTTATCCTAAAGAGTTTTAGCATTGCTAGGTGATGTTGCCGGTTCGAATCCTGGCTCCTGCCTTTGTAGTGAATCTTGAAGTAGAGTCTAGTCACAGGAGATTGAGAGCATCATTTTGTCTTTAATATAAAACAGGAATGGCAGCTACATCAAGTATTTATTTTCTGACCAGTTGTGGAAACAAATATAAAATGTATTGCTTCAATTGAAACTGAAGGGCATAGATAAACTGATTTGTTGTCTTATCATTTATCAAAGTGGTAAAATTTGTTCAGGTGCTGTGCTAATTTATACCCGAGGTGAGAAGAGGTGAATGGAGAAATTGGTCAGTGGCCAGATTACCTGTAATTAATAAACTTTCCCTCTAGAAATGACAGGTATGCACCCCGATGTGTTTCCCCATCATTGAAATAATGGTTTTGTTGATTAACCTTTGCACTGCTGGACAGCGGAAGATTCTACCTTTGTGGCCAGTGTGGATCATGATTAACTTGCACAACTGTGCGATAGTATACTTCCGAGACAGCTCGCAAACATATCAACCAGGGCATCCTTAACTTAGAAGCATGAAAGAAAAATAAGGAAAACTCCCCACCCTAACCCCCACCCCCTACAAAACACACTGGAAGAGAAAGGCATGGACCGAAAATTAGATTGATGTTATGTAAGTTACAAACTATAAGGAAAAAAAACACCTCTAATTTGCATGTATTTTGATAAATTGACTGTATTTGTTTTTTTCTCCAGGATTATGTGAGATGTGGAATTACAAGCAAGACCAGCAATGACATTGTTCTCACTGGTAAGTATTTAAACACTTTACAGTTATAGATGTAGGAAAACTTGTATAATTTCAATATTCAAGAACCAGGAATGAAACATTCCATTGTCATTATTAAATCAGATTGTTCTTTCTTGGAATTAAAAGTTTCATTGTGCTTTACCTTTTGTAAGCAGTGTCAATTTTGCTGGTAGCTTCTATGCTGGAAATGATTCCAAAGTACATTTTGTATTATCTCAGTGGTATTATTATAAGAAATATGGTACTATATTTTTGCTCTCCGAAGATGTCAAACATGTTTTGAATGTAATGAAACTCTAAAATTTATTTCAGTGAATATGTAGTACAAATCTTATATTAAAGACCACCTCTAAATACAGTTAAAAAATTAAGTAGGAAGAACACATTGAACCATTCATTTATGTTATAATTACTTTTGAATAAAGACCACCTGTCAGTAAAGACCACTTGAGTGTGATTGTGTCAGTGGTCTTTGTTCATAGGTTTGGATGTATTACCTTTTGTTTCTTGCAGGATCGTATGATCACACGGTGAAGTTATTCGACACCCGTATCGGGGAATGTGTGATGAGCGTTGATCATGGTGCTCCAGTGGAAAGCGTTCTTATGTTCCCGACTGGCGGGCTGTTCTTCTCTGCAGGTATGATACTACTGTAGGGCTAGATATTAATCAGAACCCACCCTTACCTTTCTTTGGGTTTTATACCCATTTTAGCAATACACCAGCCTTGTTTAGGTGGGTAGTGGAGCTCAAACCTTTGACTCTCAGCCAGAAAGTGGTTAAGAGTCTGATCTTGACCATGAAAATGGAATCAAAATGCACTAATTGGGTTCACTCCTTACTACTTGCAGACAGTCATAGAAAGGATATGCTGTTATGCGTGTTATTTCCTGTTGCCAGAAAATGCCAAATTCTAGTTTGTAAGTTTGCTGAGTTCCAAACCACTCAATTGTTTTAGGGAATGGTAAAATCACAAACAATTTGCCGGTGCATGTTATTGTTTATGAAAATGAAGAAAAAGTCTCAGAATCGTTACCTTGACTGTAGGATGCACGTCAGATTGAGTACTCGTCAAACAGTTTGATACAGTCTTTTATAATCGCATCCGTAGAATGTTATTACTCGTATAAAAGACATGGAATTTTACCTTCATGGTGTACTCGGCTTTCCTTACGTCAGGATTAATAATTATTGACATCTTGCATTCTGTATTAAATGAAATTACTGTCGAGATACTTTATATTTCATCATACGACATCATTCATTAGCTTTATAGTTGTTCATTTTGTCATTTCCCTGGGTTTATTGTGTACCTGCAGACTAATATTTGGCAAGACTTTGTAATATTAATTAAAAGAAGTTGATTCAGAGAAAGAAATCGTGAACTGATACGGAAACTAGTAGTTATAAAAAAAAATGCACTTAAACAAGATTGCACTTTTAACACACGTTAAACTCCCAATCAAATTTGTTTTAAGACTTTTCCAAAAAAGTAAACAATAGATTCTATTTTTAGCAAAAAAATTAATACTCGAGTATAGCAGTCAAAGTTGAAGTTATTTTAAAATACCGGTGTTTATACTCTGTTTCTAACACATTTCTATTTTTGGACTGCTTTTTAAAAAACATTACTATTCTATACTAATATATTTTACCTCCCCCCCCTTGAACACAAAGCGTAAGGGGGTGTATACTGGATTCAGCTTGTCTGTCTGTCCGTCCGTCTGTATGTCTGTCTAGACAGAATCTTGTGGACACTAAATCTCTAAAACCCCTCGTCAGAATTTAATGATACTTCACAGAAGTGATAAGTACAAAGCCTAGCTGTGCATGGTCCTTGTTACGGGTGACTAGGTCAAAGGTCAAGGTCACAGGGACTCGAGATAGTAAAATCTTGTGGTCACTAAATCTCCAAAACCCCTGGTCAGAATATAATGATACTTCACAGAAGTGATAAGTACCATGCCTAGTTTTTCGGGTCACTAGGTTAAAGGTCAAGGTCACCAGGGCTCAAGAAAGTAAAAACTTGTTGAAGTCAAATCTCCAAAATCCCTGGTCAGAATTTAATGATACTTTACAGAAATGATAAGTACACTACCTAGTTGTGCATGGTTCCTGTCTCTAGGTCAAAGGTCAAGGTCACAGGGGCTTGAGATAGTAAAACTTGCGGATGCTAAATCTCCAAAAACCCCTGGTCAGAATGTAATGATACTCCACAGAAGTGATAAGTACCATGCCTAGTTGTGCATTGTTCATGTTTCGGGTCATTAGGTCAAAGGTCACAGGGGCTTGAGATAGTAAAATCTTTTGCACTCTTAATCTCCAAAACCCTTGTCAGAATTTAATTATACTTCACAGAAGCCTTAAGTTGTGCAGGTCAAATAATTAAAGCATCAAATGTTACATAAATTTTATAAACTGTGTCAGTGGGGTGTTTGGGGGGTATTCATCACCTTCATTGATAGTTCTAGTTTATTCTCAATTGTGAAGTGAAGTCTTAAAACTTTGATTAATGGGTCATAACACTGATCTAAGATGGAGACAGCCTCAGAGAGGGAGAGGGGCAATTTTGAAGTGTCATACCAAAGGACACTACCACCATTTCAC
Organism: Saxidomus purpurata; assembly: GCA_022818135.1. NCBI lineage: Eukaryota > Metazoa > Mollusca > Bivalvia > Venerida > Veneridae > Saxidomus > Saxidomus purpurata. The sequence goes on along the minus strand of JAFMSR010000018.1, from coordinate 18,381,187 downwards.
TGGTTAGGATTGTGCTCTTGACCGTGCAATCCAGAGGCTAACATACTACCACTGCACCTACAGCACACCAATAAACAGTAAACGCAGTATGTCACAAATCTGGACAATTATAGTGAACTTTCGGGTATAAGGAATAAATTTTATGAGGCCAAATTTTTTTATTTCTATATTATATATGAAAATGCAATATGGATATAACATACCCGGGATATATGGAACACGCTTAAATGATCGGAAGGAGTTTGTTACATAAGGAGTTTACGGTACAGTAGAATTGTTAGCATACAAAATTAATGTACCAGATAGTGTGATCAAAGAATCTATAGAGTTCACAATGGACAACTTTTTCTGGAATAATTCGTTTCCAGTGTAATTTCTCCATTTCAACAGCTCTATAATTCATACAGGAGAATTTTGACTTCTTGACTTATAAGTCAACAGGCTTTTAATCATAGGCAGCCCATTATCAGCCGTAATATATTTCTAGAATAACAATTTTGCGAGACTCAAAGGCTTTGTTCGAAATCTCCACTAATTTTACAATTAATTCTGACTGACAGAATATGGTAGCTACGTTAGGTGTATGAAGATAAAGCTTATGTTAATTGCTGGTAGGGAATCTGTTCGGAGAATATATTTACTGATTTATAACCTTACCCCTGTCTTATAAATGCAGCAACGTTTCTATCGGAAAATGACTTCTTGTTATTTGTTTGTAATTAAGTGTTATTGTGTGGAGATAATTAAGTGTTACGTTTTTTGTGCGAGTAGTAATATGTAGTGTAGGACAGGGGTCGCCTATAAACCTGTGTTAAATACATTAGTACTGCAGACAATATAAGAGTAATGAATTCAGGGGGGAAAGGATGCCAAGCTATCATTGTTTTCCATTTAATTTTTTCTGATTCGCTGGGAGGTGACTTGTACAAAATACTTTTTAGTATAGTTTTACGATTCTGGTGCTTCACAGGGGCTTGTGGAAATGCTTCTTGGTTCGTTTCTGATGAGTTAGTGTTTAGCGTACAAAAGACACGCGTTCTGCTGATGTAGTTACACCTGTAGAAGAATCACCTGTGAATAAAGACTGTCTATGATCAAAGACCACTTTAGTTTCTTACGGCCAGTGGTGTTTGTGCACAGCTTTGCCTGTATTTTGTCTGTCTTTTTCAACTTGATATTCACAGCTGACTGTTATATGACATACAATAGCTTGTTCTACAACTGTTTACACCAGATAGTTTAGATTTCTGAACTTTCTGACTAAGTTCTATAGAGTTTTATTATATACTCTAAATGACTGCTTCGTTGGGTTCTTACCATGACTTCCAAAATTAAGAGATTGTGAAACCGAACGGAATTGAACCCACAACTTTCGGAGTTTAACGCTCTAGCCCCTTCATTATAATGCCTCCCTTGTCTAAGCAGGTAATTATCATTGACCTGTTGTGACTAGCCGTTTTATGAGATCGCCTGTCTCGACCAAACTCGATAACCTGCTAAAATGCCCAAGTCACTCTGGAGTGATTGCCCTTTAATAGCCAAAATTTGACAAATTTAGAGTTATCTGGTCTCCAGTCTCTAGCTCAAACAATTTCCAACAAATCTTCTTTAAACTTGCTTCGAATGTATATTGGCCTATTATCTCAGCCAGGTTTGATAACCAGCCAAATTACCTTTGTCATTTCGGAGTTGTTGCCCTTTATTAGTCAAAATTGGACAAATTTAGGGTTGTCAGATCTCCTGTCTCTAACTTAAACAGTTCTTAACCAATCTTCACAAAACTTGCTTTGAATGTTTTTTGGCCTTATATCTCAGTCAAGTTCAATAACCAGTCAAAATGCGCAAATCACACTGGAGTTGTTGCCCTTTAATGGCCAAAATTGGAACAATTTAACTTTGTTTGCTGTCTGGCGTATTTTGTGACAGTTTGGCCCCCTTTTTTATTTTTTTGACATGTAATACAGTGTTTTTAATTGTTTGCAATGGGCTTTTAATAAAGTTATTTGGCCTACAATACTGTTGTCCAGTACTTCTGATAGTTGTGTAGTTATTAGTTATGTTGTATTCAGTGCGCAGCTGATTTGGACATGTGAATACTGTCTTTTTTTATGCTTCATCTTGGCTTGTAGTACAGTGTTATTTTGTGTTGTTTATAGCTGTTTCAATGTTTCCCCAATGTTTGTAGTGACAGCTCCATTTTGTATATCCAACCATTATCATTAAACTGTATGGCTTTTACCACAGCCACCCCCTGTGACTGTTTTTCGATTTTTAACTAAAATGAATGCCAACATATTGTGGTGGAACATTTCTCATGTCTGTCATCTAGTGAGAAAGATCGGCACAAAATTTACAGAAATTCATCAAGAAATTGTGAAAATTGGCTCCCACTAATTTCAGGCTTGACTGATACTTATTTTATTAGAAAATGTAGAAACATGTGTATCAGAAGACTAGCAAGATGGATATTGCCGTTCGGTGGAAATGGAGCAGAGATTCATCTTGAAGAAAAATATTATTTTGTCTCGAAACATAAACATTAGTTGGTTTTCTATATATTTTTTATTAGAGCAATTATAATAAACTATCTGGGAATGCCAGGACAGATTGAAAAATAGTTTTGTTATTTTTCTAGGTTGTTGGATACCGTAACAAATATTTTACGTTTTATTTTTGTAGTCGGCGGTTAAATCATTGTTTACGTGTACTGCGTTTAAATCATAGTTTATGTGTACTTGTCTGTTTTGTTTTGATTGCGAAACAAGTACACGCAATTTATATTGATTGCTTCCAAAACACTACCTACAAGTGTGCCTCCGTGGTTGAGAGGTTAGAATCGTTTACTTGAAATCTATGTAACTTCGCATTCTTGGGTTTGGGCCTTGTTCCCAATCATGTCTCTTTATGTGAGAAAGATCACAGTTTTTTATGGAGAATAGAGATCTAGTACTGGTCCACTTCTTAGGAACGATGGTTAAGTAAATTGCCTGCCTGTAAAAATATCTGAAATATGGTTGAAATGAGCATAAAACAAACACCACAACAGGTTGCACCATGGGTTCAAACAATGGGTTAGTTGATTCTAATGTATTTTAGTTTGATTACAATGAAAGCTTCCTTTGCCTTCTGATTCGCTCTCGGAATACTCGTCCCAGATGTTATCTCACTGGCGCGAGAGATGGAGGGGGTTTTTCAGCTGCTATACATGTATAGCTGGGTGGACTGAGCCACATTATGGCATTGGTGTGTTTGCCGAAGGACGCAGCTTGTACTCCGTCTGGGTTTCAAACTTGGGACCTCCCATACTTTAGACAAATGCCCCAACATTTATTTATTTTATTTATTCAAGCCTACAATTAGTTGACTGCAGTTGCAATAATGACACAAAATCTATTGTGTAATCAGTTAATTGATTCAAATGTTCTGAAAATATATCCATTCCCATTTCACAATTTTTTCTCTTCTTTTTCTTTGCTATTCATTTTTACCCTTCTGTGGGCAAGGGCAAGTGATTCAACCATCAGAACCAGTGCAGATCATGATCAGCATGCAAATCCATGCAGTCCGATCATAATCTCACCCTGCATATTCAGTCATCAGATTTTCATAGGACACCCCTTTAAACAGTTCATGATATTATTCAAAATTGGAAAATGGACAAGTTTCTTTTTAGAAATTTAATGGACCAAGGGTTGAATTTACATAATGTAGTGTTTATTTCAGAGGGTTAAATTAAAATTGTTCCTTTTATAACATACAGAAGGACATTATGTCCATTTTACATTGAACCCTGAAAAAATCCTGTACATCAATAGAAAACACTTTATGAATCATACAAGTATTTGCATACATGTTCGAATTTGATTCTTTTTTTTTCACCTTTAAATAATATAAATTTTTAACACAACAGTTGATGATTCACAGTCAGGATTTTGGAATTTATTTTTTTAAATTTGATAAGATAAAAAAAGTCGAGCCACAGTTTATCTATATGATTCATAGTGACTTTAGACCAATTAAATCTCAATTAGCATTTCTCATGTACACTTTAATTGTTAACCTGTATTCTTCTAATATGGTTTCATACCCCTTTCTACAATTAGCATATTTCTTGTTAACAAAAACTGAAATAAACTATCTCTATAATTGGATGAAATTAAGTTTAAAACTTCTTTGAGGGTAATAAAATGTAGATTAAAACAATGGTATAATATAATCTGATACTTGTTCAAGGATTTTTGATAGTAAAAGTGTTGACAATGGATATAATTTTGTATTGTTATATGTGGGCATTGTCATTTTATCATCTTGGGTAATATTGAGGGGCTAATTATGAAAATATGAGATCATGAGTCACGAAAATAAGAATAATTTTCAGTTCGGGCTCTCCAGGGACCTTTAGGGGTGTCTGTTGGCTATTAGTGGCTTACAGCTGGGAGATTTCTTCCTTAGGTGTTTTCAGTCACTCTAAGCTTGTAATAGTTTAGTCTGGAAACCAGTCTAGAATTACTTGTTTCTGATTTGTTTGTTTTGAAAATGAACCCACTGGTAGCCAGTCAAAATGCAGAGTTGGTCAGACTGGTCTTACAGAAATGTTCTGTAATCTTATGTCCAAGTTAATGATTCTTGAGTTTTTCTTCTGTCAGTTAATATCTGGCTTCTAGTTGAATCCTCTCTCTGAAATCAGTCTGAAAATAAATTATTCTGATCTAGTGGTCAATTTGGAACTGGAGAGAGAGAGAGACATATTGGTCAGTTTAGACAATACTAGAAACAAATTTTATCACAGTATTAGTAACTGTTTTATTAAGGCAACAACCTAAATCAAAGGTTGCAGACCTCTGTGGTCTTACAGTGGTTGCTACATAAGGAACTGGGTTTGATCCCTGGTCAGTCTGCATCAGATGAATAACGCAACCCATGATTCAGTGCACTTACCTTGAAACTGTCTCTTTTGAGTGACTAGTTTGATCGAAGTAGGTGAAGTTATTGACAAGTCAAACTTGCCATGAAGCCTGTTGGTGCCATCTCCACACTTGTTCTACTGAAAATAGAATTCTCTCAGCACTCCCGCGACCAGTTTAAAACAAGGGGAACAACAGGTTCCAAAGAAGGGCCTCTTTCCAAAAAAAAGAAAAAAAATGACAGAAATAAATTGCTTATAAAGATTATTGTCGCCCATACAGATAGCATAAAAACAATCCAAAATTGATCTCTAATTTCAGTAATTATTGATTTAGTATATGATACAATTAAAATATTCGCTTGTAGTTTGCTTTTATGTGCCGGTAGATTTCAGCTATACGTTATAATTTGTCATGAAAGAAATTGACAACGTTATTGTTTAAATGAATGCGAATTACTTTGTGCATTGAAAATGAGGGAAAGTTACAATTATTCGAGTATCAGTGAATCGTAAAATAAGCCCGATAAACTTTGGCTTTTATTGATTACGTTTAAAATTGAGGATAGGAATTTATTGTTTCGTTAATAATTGGACTGCATTAAAAGTTTTAGTGGGGTCTGTGGCTGTTTTTTTTGTCTCAATTGAAAAAGATATTGAAACAAATGAGAAGTCAGTAAATTTAATCGACATTATGAATAATTTGTAACTCATCGAGGAAGGAAGGTGAAAGTTGGTTTGGAATAAAGACGGGTTAAATGATAAGCACGTTTTAAAATAAGATCGCCATTAGGCTAGATGATAATAATTCACATGTACTTCACAACTTTCTGCCGCTAATCCTGGAGGTTGCGGGTTCAAGCCCCACTGGGGTCACGACCCTACCTCCTCATATGGCACAATTACTGTTTTTTCCAGGATGCAGACTTTAGAGTGACTCGATAAGTTACAAGCTTTCTTCACAATTGAGCTGAAATAAATTTGAAAAAGTCATAGATTTTGTGCAGTGAGTAAAATTGCTCTTTTTGCGTTCTTAAAACATGTTTACAAATGAAATTCTTGAATTTTGTAATGAACTTGTTCTACAAAACTAAACAGTTGAATTTTCCAAATAAATAAAACTTGCAATTATGACAGAGTATCAGTCGAATCCTTGGTTGCGTTTTTCAATTTGTTAAGTATATTTTTTAACCGTTCTTCAACTTTCTTACACTTAATTCTAACAGGGCAGGATTATCCTTAATTGTTTAAGGCAAAGTGTGTAAAGTTAAAGGGATAAGATGGAGGATTATAACAAAGATTAACTGAATGCCTTTGTACAATAGCGTAAAAATGTATTTTACTTAAATTATAGACTCAAGTTCTTGCAACTTACATTAACTTCTCTTGACTGACTTCTACCAGATTTTCTGAAAAGTACCAGAATTCGTGCTTTAATTAGGCATTGTGCTTGATAAGACATTTCAAGGTCCCTTCAAAGTCGGGTGACAGGATTTCGAATCTGCAAACTGAATTATGCAGGTTGCTTTTTACAGGTTCAACTTTGTGCACTTAAAAACAATAAAATCAAGTGGAAAGATGGCCACTTGTGTTCTCACATACAAAAGCCAAACAAGACGGAGGAAGTCCAAATGAAATAGTGCACATTAATATCTTAAAAGGCAAATGGGTAGTGCACATTACATTTTAGAATAATCTTTGTATAAAATGATGATTTTCTAGCTGACTGACTCTGATTGCCTTGTTAAGTACGGAAATTTGTATGTAAAATGTCATTGAAATAGATGTAATTTGTATAACTTAATATGTTAAACTTAAGAGATGATAGTTTTAGATAACATTGTCAAACGGGAAAATTCCGTTTTCCGTTTAGTTAATAATTATAGGACTATTAAACACTTTCACATTACTAATATGTTTAATGCATGAGATTGTAGAAAGATATTTATTAATCGCAATGGAATATAAGCATTCAATCGGAATTGTTACATTTTTTTTGCATTGAATTTATTCACTTTGGTGTCCTTGATAAGTTTAATGGTAAACAATTAAGTGAAAACGATACACGTCGGTCACGCTGAAGGGACACGCCGACACCCATTGTCAATCTGTGAGACATGTCGGTTTTTTAACAAAACGCTATGCGTTTGCACCAAAGAGCAATTGTCCCGTTGCAAGAAATTGATGAAGTTATTTATGTTGAAGTATTAATGTATTAATTATTTACTAATATGTCTGTACTTTAGTCTGTATTGTTCTTTTAAAGCTGCTCATCCAAAGATTCTTCTGAAAAATTTAGTTTTTAAAGACATCTTTAATGTTGGTAAATTAGGAGAGACCTATGTAACTGTCAATTCGATGGATAGTATAGAAATATAACTATTACATGAAAATATGCACCATGAAATAACAAATTCAGAACGTTGCAAACACTATTATCAAATTATTTTAAAGAGTTTTTTTTTTTTTTTCATATGTTTTCTTTTATTACCGTAACGTTATATTAATTTTAGGCATCAACATGTTTTAGATCATTTGTGGGGAATTTTTTTTTTTCCAAAATTTTATCTCAACTGTGAATGAGCAGGTTTAACATGGCAGATTTTATAAGAGATGTTGTAGAACAGAATAAAGTCAAGTGTCAATTTCATGTAACATCATCAGCAGCAGAATTATCCGTACATTTTGCAGAGAAAATATTAGAAGAAAATTTTTGTATAAATTTCTTTACGTAAACTTTTGTTGCACGTTGATGATGAAAGAAAAAAAAGTACATTTTGTACTACAGGATGGTTCAGATTTACGGGACTGTAGTCGATCACCACTAAAGTGCCAGAGGGGTGATTCCATTGTTTGATGATTTTTTTCCCCTTATCTGATGGTTATCAAAGTTGAACAGATGTTTGATTAAAAATAATTATTTATTGCAAACTGGAATTTGTCCTTCGTTTTTGGACATGTCATAGGCTGGCATCGCGTTATAAAAATAATAAAAACCCGATTTATTTATTGTGCTCGAAAGCTGAATTCCGTTCAATTAATTGGTTTCGATTCCCAATAGAAAATTTTGTGATAAATCTGTTCCACTAAATAACAGCTTATCAAAGTCGGTGATTCAAAAGTGATTGTTCAAATTAAAACTGTATCATAGATTGCACAGATAAGATCAGCGCAAAATAGGCTTCATCCAACCCAATGGTTTTCTATGCTGGTAGACGTACAAATTGAAGACCACTTTCTTGTAAGGCTTAAAATGATGAATGTAAAATGATGTGTATGAAAACATATCTCCTGGTATCGGTTTCATGAAAGAATGTCTCAAATGTTATGGAAAACAAACCCGGTGGAAGATATTTTTGTCGAAATAAAATCTGATGGAATTGGGTTTCTTTATTCAGTATGTGAAACAAACACTTTGTTTGGAGAATATGACAGGCCCTAGGTTTGGTTGAATAGAAAGGTTAACCTAAACTTTTAAAACATTGTTTAGAAGCTTTCATAAAGATAGTACTATATCTAGCAGGAATAAAGAGTATTGCAAAGTATTTTACTAAGTCATCTAACATTTTCCGCCTGTTAGTCATACGTGTGGGTGCTAAGGTCAAAGCTACCTTTATCTTTTATCAATTATTATTAACTCTTACGAAGCTAGTGGCAACAGATTCTGCCCTTGTAATAAGTGAAGATCATGATCACCCTGTACATCCAACATCCATGCAGTCTGATCATGATCTGCACTGTTTGCTATTTGCCAAATAAATCTTTAGCAAGCAGTACAACAATTAATGGTGCTGCTTCAAATTTTAAGACGGAACAGCCCATTTTTTAAAGTTGATGTAAGGGTACTTTGTGTGACATCACTTATTTTCATTACAGTAAGATAGAATATTACTGTAATGAGACAAAGTAATGTCACATGAAATGTATAAACTCAATACTGCAGTAACTTCATTGCTTTAAGGAACATAGAACTGAAAAGCTGTGAAACCATTGTGTAAAACTAAGCAAGTAAAAGTGGCTTATTAATATTAAGTAACTGTTGCTTTTTAGACAAAAACATATGTTTTTGCTGCATGTTATTGGGAGCTGGAAAAGTAGAATTTAAAGCAACTTTTGGAGATGCGAACAAGACAAAAATTTTGATGGACAGACGGTCGGATGTTCTCGTGAAGTGATACTTATGTGACTATGGTATTGTTGTCTCCATTGTTCTTTTAGCCACATGTGAGAAAACATACTGAATGAATAGAAATTACAGTTACGTATTTTCCTCCTAGCCACTGAAGTATCTATACGTAAGCTCGGATGGGCAGACAGACAAAAACAAAAGCCCAGGTGCACACTTTCACATGCTGATAAATATTCCCGTAAACTTTCGTAATTGTATCTCAAATATTCTTTCTAAAATAATATGACATAAGTTGAAAACTGCCAATTTTCTATAAGTCAAGGGCCATAACTCCATCCTAATTGGATGATTCCACAAACGAAACTCCAGGTGCACACATGTATTTGATTTCATAGCTGTACCTCGAAGACTTTTAGAGTAAGAAAATTGTCAGTTTTTATTAAGTTAAGGGTCATAACTCTGGATGAATCCATATCAAATACCCCAGGTGCATGTGATGGTTAACATACCTGTAAAATTTCATGGCTGTAGCTCATACTTTTTCAGTTGTGCATGACAAGTTGAAAATTGCCGATTTTCTCTATTTCAAGGGCCATAACTCCATTCTTACTGGATGATTCCTCAATCCCCAGTGGCACAACTACACATGCTGATTTATAGTCCTATTTGGTTAGTTACTTATTATCATTTTACCCTGCACAATACAGTTGAAAGTAGATACAGTGGATTCAGCTCGTCCGTTTGTAGACACTACCTTATACGTGTTTCATGTCCACAATCCCAGGCCAGAATTGAATGAAACCTCGCAGGAGTGATGATGGTACTAAGCATATCTGTGCATGC